>JAVLUX010000006.1:6452500-6652500 GCA_032164185.1 Moxostoma hubbsi | reverse complement strand
TCCAAATGCTCTGTCTTTCATTCTTCTGTGCACTTTCCTTTATGGCTTTAGAAACACTCAGACATCTTAACTGTGCTCCTGGTGCTATTTGTGTTTTTCCTGTTGCCACGAAAGAGCATATATTCAGTATTTGTGGCAAACCTTTCCAGATTAAATAACTTCACATTTATATTGCAAATACATATTATTTTGATGCACATTTATTTGTTACTCTTAAATATGATGTCATACTTAAGATATGTTTGGTATGAAGTTGAAAAAGTGTAACATTAGTAGTGAGCATTTTAATAGTATATTGTCTAGAATTAGTTGGTTGTTATTGACAGAATAGCAAGTGACATGATACAAATTGTGGTACCTTTTCCAGCAATTCTGCATGTTTATGCCCTGCTTGGTCTCTGGACACAAACACCGTAGGATTTTTTCAGTTGTGGTAGTATTATTTGCAGGTTTTAGTGTCAATCTGCAAACAAGAAAATCATACAATTAATGACTCTTAAAATAAGTCTTGATTATGTAGTATCATATCAACGAAGTCTACATTTATATACCTATATAACATGTGCAATTATTTAGCAGATGTGTCAAATTCAAGATAATTCAATGGTTATAAACCCATAAATTGCATCTTTTATGTTATAAACATGTCACAACATATCGGTACCTGTAACTAATATTAACATACTATAAAGACCAGATGCATCAAATGATATCACTTCAAGTATAAGTTATAGCATTCTAGGGTTCAAAATTTAGTGACACTTACATGATTTCAATAGTGTTGCAGCGTGCTCTTTTAGGAAAAATTGAGAATTCCTCAATATCCTCTTTTGAGACACGCTTCTTCAAAGTATTCAAACACCAGCACCTGTCAGGTACCGTTTGAGCTAAAACTGAGAGAGGAAATAAGGGTAGAAAGATTAATAAATGCTCAAATGCAACATTCTAACAGAAGACACACTTTACAAAAATAATAATAATAATAATTTCAAAACAGCAAACACATGCAACATTCAATATGTGATTCTAAGAACACTTACAGATGAAGAGATTTACAACTATCATTGAGAGCTTACCTCCACTTAACTGGATACAAACTGCTGTGAGCTGCAGCAGAACGAGTGCTTTGGGTAAAATGGCCATATTTAACAGATTGCAAGTGAAAGAAATAGGTTAGAAATCCAGAGATGATCTGCTCCAATGGTTTGCTGAGCTATCAGTGAAA
Organism: Moxostoma hubbsi; assembly: GCA_032164185.1. Taxonomy (NCBI): domain Eukaryota; kingdom Metazoa; phylum Chordata; class Actinopteri; order Cypriniformes; family Catostomidae; genus Moxostoma; species Moxostoma hubbsi. The sequence goes on along the minus strand of JAVLUX010000006.1, from coordinate 6,651,275 downwards.
GTGGTGTGTATGTGTGTGTGGAGCTTAGTGTGAAAGTGTTAAGTGAAGACTCTCTGTTTTATAGACCTCAAGAGGGATTGCCAATCATTCAGCATTTCCCAGCAGTCAGGCAAGGGGTGGGGACGGAGAGAGAAAATTAGAGTAAAAGTAAAGACCCAAAGAAACGCAGGAAAGAAAACAAATACTGACTCATTTTGACTTAGAGATTAGACTAACGGATCAATTTTATATTAACAGAATAACTAACTGCAACAAAAGTTTTGTCCCATAATCTAGACATGTACTGTTTAAGGAATGATTTAATATTCTGGATTAAGCTTGAAAACATGGGTTAAACCCACTTACGCATTTTAAAGACACTTTTATCAGAAGTGATTCAGGCCAGAAACTTTACACGAGTACGAGCACACAGACCCGAGTACTTGGCCATGCACGGTGCATTTGAACATACATAATGTGCATTATTGTGGCGGTAACAAACCTCATATTCAAGGATTCAAGGGGGTGAAATAGTTAATTTCAAAAGTCCATTAAAGTTGTTCTCAGATTCCTGAGAAACACTGTTGAAATTCGTACTCAACTGCCAAAACAAACAACCCCCCCCCCCCCCCACACACATTCTCTACACTCCTGAAAAGCCTTGTCGATGTCGACGTGTCTCCTAGCCCTCGATTTATTATAATCCTTTTTTATTTTATATTTGCCTAACTTTTTCTCTTAGTCTGTTTCTCAGCCTTTTGTCCTCCTAGGAGTTTAGAAAGTTCACATCAGCCAGATTTTACATCGCTCCTCTAATGAATTTCCCTCTCGCTCTGCCCCCAGCCCCCATCCTGTGCACGTGCAAGAACAACCCCCTGATGCTGATTGGCTGCAGTAGTGTTATGTGGATCGGTCCGATCCACTTTGTTTTTGTCCCATTTACAGAGCCAGGGCTGTGTACAAATACTCGATTTTTTTTCAGCCCACCCACAGAATGGAGAGATAGCAGACTGTGAAGGGTTATTTGCAGAATTTGACAAAAAGTGTATTGGATTAGAAATAAATGGTAAGTGGTCTGCACTTATATAGCACTTTTCTAACCTCAGAGGTTACCAAAGCGCTTTACACAATCAACCATTCACACACACTCATACACCAATGGCGACAGAGCTGCCATGCAAGGCACTAGCCTGCCATTGGGAGCAACTTGGGGTTCAGTGTCTTGCCCAAGGACACTTCGGCATGTGGAGTCGTGTGGGCCGAGAATCGAACCGCCAACCCTGCGATTCACAGCCGACCCGAAATTACTGAGTGCACCATCAAACTGAACATGGCATTGTTCAGCTAAGTTACTATAAATGTATTCAAACTGTTGCTCTGCAATGAAAATAGTTGACTTGAAAGAGAAAACTCACTCTAGAAGTGGACAGGTCACACTAATGTCCACTATAGCGCCCCTTGTGGCAACTCTTGGAATACCTGCATTTTGTTAAACCCAAATTATACTTCGGTCAGGCACGTGAGAGCACTAAATGCACGCAGCCAAATTTTCTAACCATGTATCTTTGAAAGCGTAGAATGCACATGCGCCTGGAATTATTTGCACTTATTAGTGGGTCCACAAGGTGGCAACACTTACATTTTAAGCAGTTGCTGTCACAAAGAAGCACTAGAAGAAGATGTAATTGCCACTAAACATCAGGAGATGAATGTAAAAACAACAACAGTGGATGTGCAAGTCATGCGCATGTATGAAGAGGTCTGGAGATACCAGCCTTTGTACGACTCAAGTCTGAAGGAATATAAAGGCATCTTTATATGTCTAAACCCCTGAAGAGAAAGTCTGGTGTCTCTTGACAATCATAGCACACATGCGCCAACCACCTTTGTATGCATGCATAGTTCTCTGGGAGTATCCTTTGACAGGCTCGGGTTCGACTGTACGCAGACGCTGAACGTTCACTTCAAGATGGAAGTTTACCCAGGGCTTATGCACGCTCAGCGTCTGCGTACAGTCGAACACAAGCTTTTCAAGCATACACAAGTGGTTGGTACATGCGTTCTATGACTGGTATGAGGTACTTGACTATATCTTCTCTGGATATTAGACACATGAAGATGCTTTTATAGTCCTTCAGACTCGAGTTATACAAATACAGAACTTACTAACCTCCACAAAGACAAGCTTTTGACAAGCACATTCACTGTTTTTGCTTCGTCTCCTATATTTTATGCTTATTATATACAGCAAAATACAGAGATACCCTTAATGAAAACCTGGTCCAGAGTGTTCAGGACCTCAGACTGGACCGAAGGTTCACCTTCCAACAGGACAATGACCCTAAGCACACATCCAAGACAACACAAGAGTGACTTAGGAACCACTCTGTGAATGTCCTTGTGTGGCCCAGCCAGAGCCCAGACTTGAACCCAATCAAACATCACTGGAGAGATCTGAAAAGGGGTAATTATCAAAGAAAATAACTCATGGCTGAAGCCGGGGAGATAACATTTAAAGCTTGTGCCTGCTTTCTGACAAGTTGCGGCAGATAGCTGATATTCATGCTTTCTGGCAATGAAACAACCACCATTTATATTTAAAAGAAAAAATTCCCTATCCCCTTGTTTGTTAAGTACTTATGCAGAGGAAGATGGGAAATTCCAATATGCCACTCTGGCCTCAGAGTGAAACTGGAAACAGGTTGCTAAGATCTTTTTTTAGGTAAAATCGGTTTACCTGAATAATAAATAAAAACACTGCCCCTAGTGGCCAAAGCGGTAAGTGTTGTTGGGCGTATGTGCACATGTGAGCTAATTTTTATGGATGAATGGCAGAGTGCCAAAAGTGAGTTGTTTTCAGCTGTACAGGATGTAACACACTGAAGAGGAATTTAAACCAAACAACATAAATCAAATAAAGGCAGTTTTGTGCTAAAGTTAACACTTTCTACATAATGAAGAATCTAAAAACTAGCCTATACTTTATATTCAGGAGAGTGTCTTTTAAACAAAAACAGCATTTTGATATGTACCTTAAAATATAACTAAAAAAGTTGTGTTAGCATATAAATCAACTGATTTTCATATCAGCAATCAAGTTTCAGTCTGTCAACCATATTGTACTCATCAAGCTGAGATGGTAATACCCCAGTGACTACATTATTTTGCTTTAGATGTTGTTGTGCATGTGCTTTTTGGATTAAATACTCAGAAGTTCATTTGGTTCAGTACTGGAAACCTATGTGTGCCACCTACTTCCAATTCCAGAAAAAAAAGATTATTCAGAGGTAGAAAGTAACTAATTACAACTACTCTCGTTACAGTACTTGAGTACATTTTTCAAATTGTTCTACTTTTTAAGTATAAATAAATAATGGTATTTTACTTGAGTTGATTAAACATTAAGTATTCAACTTCACTACAGTTATTTTTCACCACAATTACAAAATACGGAAGAAGGATGCTATTAGCACTGAATCTGTTTATAAACTAAAACGCGCTTTGCATAGCACAACGGAAGACCGAAGGGCACAGCATCATGAGCACAGCAGCTTGCATAAACTGCCACCAGGGTCCTCTCTTCTCTAGCTTCTCCAAGACTTTCTTTCCTGTCACTGTACAAGAACTGTTATATAGTGATTTTCTGCATATTTAGTTTTATTCTGGAAAGGAGCCGTTAATTCAGGTACGAGCAAACTGTCAGAAAACGTTTAACCACTGATCAAATGTCACTTGTTTTTAAGGTAGGTAATCTTTTTACTCTGTCAAACATTAACCCAATGTAGTTTGACATATATGTGGGGATATCTTGTTTACTTGCTACTATATGTCTAAAACAAACTTTTAAATAACTTAGAAAGATACAATGCCAATAGTGTCAGAAATGAATGGGGACAAAATATGGAGGTAAAAAATGCCCATGCAACGAGTTCCCATGTTTTAATAAGAATATATGATAGTCTAGTTTAGGTCAGGCCACATTTATGTTTAGCCATGTTTTAGTCATGTTTACGTTTATGTCTATGTCTAGTTTAGTTCTCAATTAAAGTTAGGGTTTTGGATTTCACGTTTATTTAATAAAACTGCACTTGGGTTCTACACAACGTCTTCGTCATTGCCATTGCCAGCTACCATCGTTACAGAATACTAGACGGCCCATTATGGACCCAGCTGTTCAGCTCTTGCATCTACGTCAGGGAAATAAACCCCTGGAGGATTACTTGGAGAATTTTTGTGCCCTCAAAGACATTTTTTGTTTTGGACTAATTGAGCCAACCTCTTCCTTAATGCCTAGTGGTCGCAGTCCCCTCAACCTGGCTCAATATATTGACCTCGCCCTACAGATCACTGGTTCCACGTTCACTGTGGGGGAGGCGGACGCCAAGCCAGAGTTCCATGTCATGCACGCCGCCGAGCCAGAGCCTCACGTCATGGCTGCCGCCGAGCCAGAGCTTCTCATCATGGCCGCCGCCGTGCCAGAGCTTCACGTCATGGCCACCGCCGAGCCAGAGCTCCACGTCATGGCTTCCGCCGAGCCAGAGCTCCACGTCATGGCCGCCATCGAGCCCATGCCTGCCATGGTCAGCGAGCCAGTACCTGTAGCCTCAACCGTCCCAGAGCCAGCGCCTGTAGCCTCGACCATCCCCGTAACCACGCTCCCTGCTGGCCGAGAAAGAGAAGGAAGAGGGCACCTTTTCCCCTGTCTCTGCCAGTGCTCACGACCACGGAGGTCGTCCCCCAGTCTCTGCCAGTGCTCCCCTCCTACACGTCTGCTGCCTGCTAGCCTGCTCCATGCCATATCACAGCCGAACCTCAGCCTGCTCCATGCTATGTCTTAGGCCAGCCTCTGCTCCACGGTCCAGGCCCGCCTCTGCTCCATGCCCGCCTCTGCTCCACGGTCCAGGCCCGTCTCCACTCCACGGTCCAGGCTTGCCTCCGCTCCACGGACCAGGCCCCCTATTCCACCTTGGTCCTCAGCTCCATCGGCTCTGCCCCTCGAGCCTCTCATGGCTCCATTTATTTAATAAAACTCCACTTGGATTCTACGCATTGTCTTCGTCATTGCCATTGCCAGCTACCATCGTTACACCATGGGGGGAGTCTGTCATATTTATGTGAGTATGTGTAGGTCCGTATGTTAATAGTTCTGTCTTGTCGTTGGATGCCTTGTTATGTTGTTACACTTTTGTTTGTATTTAAGCCCTCCTGTTAGCCATTGTCTCTTGTCGAGTATTGTTGGTGTAGTGTTGTTTGTAACAGTCAAATCATTTAGGATTGTTTTGTTTTGAATTCAAGTTTTGGAATTCCACCTTGTAAATAAACTGCACTTTGGTTCTTCACATTATCTTGTCTTCGCTTGCTCCTGTCTGCCTGTCCTGCTCTGCCTGCCCCAACTTTAGAGTTGTACTCCCACGTTAAATTCCATAACCGTTCTCCCCTCTTGTTCAAATAAACTGTCCTAGTGGGTAACACTCTCGCTCATGGTGCTGTACAGTACTTTTCTGCCCTGTGCTGACGTTTATCTGTCTGAAATGCCTCACACTAGAGGCCAAAAGTGTGCAAGGGATGTTATATAAAGAAGGTATGAGAAATCACAAAAAAATGTAACCAAATGCTACAATTTACTTAATCTTAATGTGTTAAATAAACATAATGTTAATTAAGACTTATTGTATTACAGTTGTAATAATAAATACATATTCAAAGCAACCACTTTTAGTTTTTGAGTCAATCGAATCTCTCACTAAACACTGTGTGAAATGTTTATTCAGTTGGCATGTAGGAGTTGTTAACGGTTTGCTTAATAATGTCATTCCTAATCTGGATAATTGCTGCAATATCACAGAGGATACATTTCTTCCTCTATGCATTATATTATTTTTGTACAGTATGTTAACTCTATAGCCAAAATACTTGGACATACATGAATGAGAATAAACCAGAAATTGTCCAAGAATCCTCTTGCAGCAATGCAGGTCTTTGGCATTTAGAAGCTTCTGTGAGGAGTCTGTTTCTCAAACTAGAGACTGTGATTTACATGTCTTTTTATTGTGCATCTGGGCCTTCCACTTCCCTCTCTATCCTGGTTAGAGATTCTTTTTTCAAAACAGTAATGCTTGGAATAGCCTTCAGCTCTCTAAAACAATAGACTTCAGGATAAAATAGTATTTCAAGAGAAATGTGTTTCTTTTTGCCTATTTTTAAAACCCAAATTTGACATGCAAGTGTAAAGCAACTTGTAAGAACTCAGTACCTCAGCAAATGGGGAAAAACCCCACTGTGTTGTGATTTCCACATGGTAGCGCAACCATTTTAAATTTTCTAATAATTAGAATTTTCTTGAGTACCAATTTAACACTTTAGAATGTGTTTCTAAGGAATAGGTGACAGTATATGTTTGCCATCATGGGTCAAGAAAAATGGTATAAAGAGTTGTGTTAAGTGTATAAAGACACACTTAAAAAAAATTATTTCAAACCGTAATAATAATTTGCAATTATTGATTTTGGTAGTATTTTTTATCAATTTAATGCATCATCCTTGGTGAAAGGAAGCATCAATTTCTTTCAAGAACAAAAATGTCTTTGTGTTCTAAAAATTGAAGTGTATATACTATATATAATATAATTTTCATTAAGTTACTTGTAATGTAATTACTTGATTAGTTTTTCGGCAAACTACTTATTTAGAGTCATAATAATTCTCAGTACTCAGTACTTCTGCTTGTACTCAAGAGAATTATTTCTTCAGTAGTAGTGCTTTTACTTAAGTAAAACAAATCAGTACTCTTTCCACCACTGGGATTAACTGCAATAAACAATTGCATTAAAGGGGCAGTTCACCAAAAAATGAAAATTCTCTCATTATTTACTCACCCTCATGCCATCCCAGATGTGTATGACTTTCATTCATCTGCAGAACACAAACAAAGATTTTTAGAAGAATAGCTCAGCTCTGAATGTCCATAAAGCACATAAAGGCAGTGCAACCAGTGGTTGAATCCAAATCTTCAGAAGCAATATGATGAGAAAGAGATCAATATTTAAGTCCTTTTTTACTAAAAAATCTCCACTTTCACCTTCACACTCTTCTAAAATCTGTTTCTCACCCACACCTATCATATCTATCATGAAGATATGTATTTAACCATTGGAGTCTTGTATATTATTTTTACCCTGCCTTCATGTGATTTTTGGGCCTTCAAATTTCTGGCCATCATTCACTGCATTGTATGGATCTACACAGCTGAAATATTCTTCTAAAAATCTTCATCTGTATTCTGCAGAAGACAGAAAGTCATACATATCTGGGTGTAACACGGGGTTAGGATGGGCAAGGAGGAGGCAAGGCTTTATGATCTGTCTGCTGGCTGGTTATCCCCGCCTTCCTCGACCTGGGAGGAGACAGGAGGGGAAAACAACAACAACAAAAAAATAGGCAAGGGAAAAGGCCAACACGGCGCGAAAGAGCGAGAGAGAGGAGAGAGAGAAAAGGCTCACTCATTGGTTCTCTGATGAACCATCGCGTGGTCCTCGAACACTCCTCCACACTCTCCAGCGGACAACAGCCGCTCCTCTCCGGGCGAACCGGAGTCAACCTCCGACCCCCAGCGGACAGAACGCACCTCCGCTTTCCTGGCGACGAGTGGAGACATTCCTCTGCCCCTGGCAGCGGCCCTACCGCTCCGGGCGGTTGGGGAGTTTCTTCCCTTCTCCCCTCGAGGACGGCGGTCTTCCCTCGACCCCGCCGCGTCTCTGGGGATGGCAGGGCACTCCTCCGCCCCCGACAGCGGCTCCTTTGCTCCAGGCAATCGGGGAATCCAGTCCCCACTCGCCCCGCGGATGGCGGCCGTTTCCCGCATCCGGGCGGTCGGGCTACTCTGTCACCCGGCAGAAGGCAGCGGCGCTCCCCGGGGTGTCGAGGACTCTGCGATGGGCATCCCTCCTCCCTTCCGGGTTTTGGCACCAATGTAACACGGGGTTAGGATGGGCAAGGAGGAGGCGAGAACCGGCTTGTCAATATAAATAATATTTTAATGAAAACTTAAATAAAAGCATAAACAACGGACATGCCCATGATTGAGCTCTCTCTCTCGAACCGCCTTTATCCCTCGCGCGCCCCATCAGGCCGATTGGGCACCGGGCGTGCAACATTCCAGCCCGGCCCCGCCCCCCTCCACTCAAAACTGGGATAGCATGAGGGTGAGTAAAGAATTTCATTTTTGTGTGGTAGGATACATTCGAAAAGGTCAAAACCTCTGAGGTGGAACAGGTCAAAATCACCATTTGAAGTGTTTAAAACTAGAGACCCTTCTTTTCATGCTAGGTTAATTTTTTTATAACAGTTTATCACATCTGATAGTTCTCACAAAAGAAAAAAACGTGATAAAAAACAGGCATGTCTGAAATAGAACAGGCATGTCTGAAATATCTGTGCCAAGTGTTGTTTATTCAATTCAGTTCTTTTTTTTTTTCCCCCACTTATATGTATCTGTTTTGATTATAAAAAGACAATAGGTTTTTTTTTTTTTATTGTTTTTTTGGTACAGCAGTTACAATTATCTGCAGAACAAACAAGCCAGAAAGCTGCTTATTGCGAAATAACTTGGCTAACTCCTCTCTCAGACCTTTAAACGCTTAGTAATAACATTGCATTTACTATTAAAAACGTTCAAACTAAATGAAGTCAATTGCTTACATTATCAGTAACTATGTAAATACACAGCACTCTGCCTTGCTCGCCCTGGTTTGCCTTGATAGCATTGTGTGCTACAGTGATTTGATCCAGAAGTGTTGCACTTGAGCAAGTTTGTTAAAACTCTGTCTGGCAGAGTGACAATTGAATTTTTTATTTTTTTGGTGAAGTAAATCATGGCAGATGTATCTGGGAACCACAGTGACTTAGAGGAAATCGAAACCTAACTTGACTTTGTTTATTAGAGCATGGTTGGAAGATGAATTGCTTTCATCTGTCTTTCTACTTTGTTATTTAATGCCAAACTGAAATGTTTTATTTTTTAATTACTTTGCATTATTAATCATAGAAAAACATAATACAAAAATAAATCAAATAATAAAAATGACTGTTTCGAATTAAATGTTTCAAAACCAACATAAACATCTGCTAGAGTAAACAAACATTTATGCAATCTGACATTTGACTTAAAACCTTATAGTTATAGTTAGAGATATAGGCCTTATGACTATATATTAGTTAATAAATCAACTGTAAATCTTACAGCATTTAATAAAAAGAAACAGATCAGTCTGTGCAAACCATTGCATCACATGGACAACTTATTCACATTTTAACTTATGTTATATACATATTAGAAATAGCATAGAATAGCATACTAAAATACTTCTTTAACTGTTTCTGTAGTTTATAGTATGTACTGTATATGTATAAGTGTAGTATACTATTATCTTTACATGATGCCTTGGCTGAGTTCTGAATGCATACTACCATACTATTCTTACTATTTCTGCCATATCTACATATAGTATAATAGTATGCCATTCTGCTATGGCCCTATTTTAAAAACAAATACCACAGTGTGTACTGCACAGCAATTCAATTCTGAACCCAGCCTTTATATTTTGTACTGCATTGTACCTGCCTTACCCCAAGGTTTATTTAGCCTTTCTTTCCTAGACAAAATATTATACATTTTTTTCTCCATCATGGCTAACATACGTAAATCTTCCGGGCTGCACTCAGTGAGTGGCACCGCACCATGCTGCACTTGTCCATATAGCCAGTCCAGAGGGTCCTGATTTGAACACACAGGGGCCTTTGAGATTGTTAAGGTTAATTATATGTTTTCTGGTCCAGTGAGGGTCCATTGTTTATAGGCTAAGACAGTACTAGCAGTGGCCAATGACATGTTGGTGTATTTGGTCATGTGTAGGGTGGAGAGGTGGGAACCCTGGAGGGGCCCACTGAGAGGGTAAGTCAGTTGGGAGAGCTCTCGTATGGAATCCATGTAGTTATCCAGACTGTGGGCCTGAGGCTCACTCTCCTGAAGCTCTGTGATGGTGGGGAGGAGATCCACAGAGGTCAGGAGACTCCGGGGCTTCATCCTGGAACTCAGATAGTGATAGACTTATGAAAACACTGGATCCAAATTATATAATAATATAAATAAAGTGCAGGCCTGATTTATTAGTTAAGTATTTAGTATAATTTTACTAAAAATATTTTATGAAAAGTGAACTGTGAAGCACATCATAATATCCCCAAAACACATAGTATTTAATATTGAATTTCAGGATTGAAAGTAAGTAATCTGTTTACACAGTGAATCACATATTGTCCGTATCATCCAGAGATCCAGAGATCTGCTTCCAGCCAGATATTCCAAGCTCCTTGGTATTCCCAGCCTGCTACATTATCTTTGTGTTTTTAGTATTTCTAATGGTTAGGATTTCTCTTTTGTCAAAAGCAAACAGTACAGAATATCAAATATGTTACACAGATCCATAATGTTTCAATAATTTATTGAATATGTAATTTCATAACACAACAATGTTGAACGCTTTTTTCTGGTTGGTTGACAGACATTCTAAGGAGTTGATTTTCTTTTTCAGTGACTTCTTTTTCACGACTATGAATTAGTTCCAGGTATTGACTGCATTACGGATTCATATAACTTTGCCAAATGATTTCAGTTATTTTAAAGAGCCATACAGCCTAGCATAGAAAAAGAACCGAATAAAAGATATTGGCTAAGCAAATCAGATAAAAATGACAAATAATTTCTAGATTCTCAAAATTACTTTTCTATCAATCTATCCATCCGTCTGTCTGCTCATCCATCCAACTGTCTATCCATCCATCTATCTATCTATATACAATATCTATCATCCATCCTTCCATACATCCATCCATTTCCATCTACAGTATCTATCATCCATCCATTTCCATCTACAGTATCTATCATCCATCCTTTCTTCCATCCATCCATTTCCATCTACAGTATATATCTATCTATCCATCCATCCATCCATCCATCCATTTCCATCTACAATATCTATCTATCCATCCATCCATACATACATACATACATCCATTTCTATCTACTGCATATATCTATCCATCTGTCTGTCCATCCACTCATCCATCTGTCCATCCATCTGTCTATCAATCTATATATCCATCCATCCATCAATCTATCTACAGAATCTATCATCCATCCATTTCCATCTACAATATCTATATATCCATCCATCCTTCCGACCATCCTCCATCCATCTATCATCCATCCATCCATTTCTATCTACTGTATCTATCTATCTGTCCATCCATCTATCCTTCTATCCATCCATCTATCCATAATTCCATCTATCCATTTCCATCTATAGCCTCCATCCATCCATCCATTCTTTCATCTATCTATCTACAGTAGCTATCATTCATCCATTTCCATCTACAGAATCTATCTATACATCCATTCATCCTTCTGACCGTCCTTCCATCCTTCCATCCATCCATATACAGTATCTATCATCCATCCAATTCTATCTTCTGTATCTATCTATCCATCCTTCTGTCCATCCATCCATCCATCCATCCGTCTATTAATCTATAAATCCATCCATCAATCTATCTACAGAATCTATCCATCCATCCATTTCTATCTACTGTATCTATCTATCTGTCTGTCCATCCATCCTTCTATCTGTCCGTCTATCCATCATTCCATCCATCCATTTCATTCTATAGTATCTATCCATCCATTCATCCATCTATCCATCCATCCGTCCATCTATCATCTATCTATCTGTCCATCTGTCTGTCTGTCCATCTATCTATCTTTAGTTATAGTACAGTCTTAGCCTGCGTAACCCGTATTGTAACTGCGTATTGTACTACAGTTTGGGCTACAACTCCTTTGGAGCAGCATTTTAAGTCTCACCTGTGTCACAGAAGTGTGTTTCCTTTTCCCTCGTTGTCTCTTGAGTGTTTACGGTCAATGCAGATCCTGCTAAGATGACTTGTTTCATGTGCAGTTGAGTGAGGACTGTGTTCTGCTGGGGATTTAACACATAGCTAGTGACTGAAAATCCTCTGGCACTGAGTTAAATGGTACTAAAAATAAACTAAAGTAATACCCTAGCTTTGCTGCACGAGTGTGTGTATGTGTGCTGTTTTGATCAACCTTTGAATATGTTTTCTATAGGTAGAAAAGTGTTACATATTATAAAGCCTCCCTGTATTATCTGTAATGTTATTTGACTATGATCTACTGTTTTTCATTAAACCTTGCACTTTTACTTTCATAAATTTGTATGTTCTTTTAGAATCTGCACCTCTGATATATTTAGATCAATAGTATTGCGCAGTATTTAAATCTTTAATCTTCATTTTTGAACATAGTTATACTTCCTGGGTAGTATTTCAGAAAAAAAGTATTTATTTCAATTATTAATTTAACAGAATAGTTAAGGGAATGCAGCCAACAAGTGGCCAGCACACATAGGAACTCCTTCAATAAGGTTTAAAAAGCATCTCAAGATGCATCTCATGAAGTTTCTTACGAGAATGACCAGCGTGTGCAAAGCTCTTGACAAAGAGACACTTTCAGGAAGCTCAAACGTAAGATGCTAACATACTACATAATTTGCATTCTTCCATTTGTGTTGTTTATTCTAAAATATGTAAAATAGTATAAATAATGAATGAGTAAGCAGTGTCCTAACATTTAACTGGTAATGTAGTTCTTTCTACACATGAGAGAAAATATTTGCTGCCACATTTTGCTCCGTATCTCTAAGATTCTTAGCAGATTATTGCGAAACTCAGTTCTGCATGTGTGCCATCTCTCTTTAATCATCCAGACATTTTCCCACACACCAAACAACTGATCCTTGGTTTGATGATTTAAAGATAAATGACTCTTTAGTAATCACCACTATCTTGCTTCAGGCATACAGTAACTCGCCGTGTTACTTTCACAGAGCAGGTACTGCAGTTCTGTACACAGCTAATGACACTTCATTAATATTTCTCACCCATCTAATATAGTTAGATGACATTTTAACAGTAGATTCCTTGCACGAACAAGTACTTATGACGTCTCCAGCATTTCCAGTCATAACTTTCAGTGCAGTTATTTCAGCAAACTATTTGTACTTTTTAAGGCTGTCAGTTGATTATAATAAATAATTATAATCATTAAAATACTCACTGTTTCAAAAGTATACAGTAACATTTTATTTTACAGTAACCTTGTTATACATATTACATGTATCGACAGTAGTAATAACAATCAATTATGCATAAATACAAGCAGCTGACCCTAAACCAAACCCTTACCCTAAACCTATAGTAAGTGCATGTCATTACTAGTGTAATTACACTATAACAAAATTTAAAGTTCAAATAATACACAACATGTTTTAACAGAATAATTAATGTAAGTGCTTTTATTATAATCTTCATATTTCTGCCTTTAAACCCTCCAAAAATTGTCCCATTCACTTCCATTTTGAGTGCTTCCCTGCAACCTTGATTTTTGTTTTGTTTTTTGTGGCAGTCAACATTGTGCCGCAAATGCTGTCAGTTTTTGCTTAACTTGCATTGAAACCGGAATATTTCTTTAAGTACGACAAGAAGCCAAGTGCATAGCTTTTTTGAGTTACATCGGGAATTTCCATTGGGCTTTTAGAATGAGGGTTTTTGATTTATGAATGAGGTCTGTGGTCTGTGTGATCATTACTTGAAGAGACTTACTGAAAAAATGTTGTACAACATACCTCAAACTTCAGTTTTATATCCGCTGGTGTTTTTTATAAACATTAATTAAAAAGAGTTGCTGACATGGTGCAAAATCAGGACTACAACAACCACAACATTTATGCATTTATGCAAAATTTATAACAAATATGACAACTGTTGTATAGTCCATGTATAGCAACTTGATGGCAAATTTGCATTTTTAAAAACACAGGGGTTTCAAAATTCACATTGAGTTATGACGTTCATAATGTACAATATATTTCAGAACAAATGTGAAAGTCTCTTCAGGTAATGTTAACCACCTTTTACTTGATATTCTAAAATCCCTTTGGAAATTCCCAAGGGGACCCATGGCAAATTAGCCTTCTAGGATGGGCTTCAAATTGACATCATGACTGAACTGCTCTTTACCATAGAGACATGATTAGAGTAATGATTACTCTTCGAAGTCTTTAGGAAAAGTCTTCAAGCTTATTTATCAGAGAGCTGGATCAGGCAATGTATGAAGAAAGCACTCAAACATCATGTCTGTGATCATACTGAGAATCTTTCCATAAATGGGGGGAGAAGATTTCAAGTGATTAACGCATGACATCCGATATGACATCGCTCAAGGCAGATGGCATAACTCTACATGCTTAAGAGTATATGACTTTCTGCTATCTTGGCTTGATTCCAGTGAAGGAGAGGAAGACATGGTAGAAAATTTAATTATTTTGCTAATACTGAACTGCACTGTCCTTCTGAGCATTCTTGGCACCTTTAATACCATTTAATGTTATAGGACATTTGGGGCACTTTTAAAAGTGTGCCTGTTCTCCAAATGATTGGATCAATGTAGCAAACTAAGAAACCCCATTTTCTGCCTGAATTATTTTTAAGACAATATATCAGCTCTGTAGGTCCATACACTGTAAGTGAATGGTGACCAGAACTTTGAAGCTTTGGGTAAGAAACAGATATATTTTTAGTCCTTTTTTACTATAAATCCTCCTTCCCGCCCAGTAGGTGGCGATATGCACAAAGAATGTGAATCACCAAAAACAAAAGAAGAACTCTTAGGAGAAAAGAAAGTGAAAGTGGATATTTATAGTAAAAAAAATAAAAAGGACTTAAATATTTACCTGTTTCCCACCCACACCTATCCTATCACATCTGAAGAAATGGATTTAACCACTGATGCCAACCAAACAGACAGCCCATGTGTGGACAGGTATGTGGAGCTTCCTTTCTGAAGGATATCTCTGGTTGGAACACAAAAAGAAAGGTAATAAGTTCCAAATATCCATAGTGTTTTAGAGTAAACTGCATGATCATAAAAAAAACACATGAAAAAACTATGAGTTAAAAATGAAGACACTTACTGGAAAACACTTTAATTTCCGATGAAGTCAAGTCATCTGATCCAGGAAAACTATGTAGTTGTCCAGCGTTATGGAATGCTAAACCAATCAGATTAGGATTCAGATCGCTGCAACCAGAAGTGGAAGTCATATAAATATGGGCAGAGAGGATCATCTAATAATATGAAAACCTCAATGATGGCTCTAATGACACAGAATGGAACAGGATGAGATCTTGTAACTCATGCCTGCATGCTTTGGAGAGAGAGCATACCTTTAGTCATTGTTGTATTTATAAGTGTAATTAGTTCTAATGTACAATTATGTTGTATTTGTTTAGGGAGGCTTATTGGAAACTTGGACTCTATAATAAACTATTTTGTAATCAGCGGCTGGGACTGGGGGACTGGTCAGGGTTTAAGGAAAACTGAACACAGCAAAATACTGAGATGTCCTTAATGAAAACATGGTCCAGAGCACTCAGGACCTCAGACTGGGCCAAAGCACACAGCCAAGACAACGCAAGGGTGGTTTAGGGACAACTCTGTGAATGACTTGAGCACGGACTTTAACTCAATCGAACATCTCTGGAGAGACCGATGGTCCTCATCCAACCTGACATAGCTTGAGAGGATCTGCAGAGATGAATGGCAGAAAATCCCCAAAATCCATGTGTGCAAAGCTTGTTGCATCATACCCAAAAAGGCTTGAAGCTGTAATAGCTGCTATAGTTGCTTCAGCTAAGTTCTTAGTTAAGGATCTGAATGCTTATGTCAATGTGATATTTCCATTGTTTGTTTTTTTTGCCTACAGTAACAGTGCCCTTAAAATATTTTCATTAACAAAGTCTTTATCTCAATTTTGAATTTAATATAAAAATTTATAGAATGTTATCTTTTTTTAAAGCTCATTCAATTCAGTCAAATGTTTTTTGTTTTTGTTTTTTTCATTTGGACCCAATCTCACAGCTATGATGAAATTCTGTACTGTAGCAGCCAGAAACATTGTTTAATATCTGTCATTCGTGTTAACTTTTACCTCGAATTGGCCCACTAAGAAAGAAATAATTATCCAAATATTTATAACTACAAAAAAAATGGACCAACACAAACTATAAATCATAGTGAAGCATAGTAGCTTTAATTTACAATGCATGAAGGCATTATGACCAAAACTGAACAAGCGCTAAATATACTTCATGAAAAATAAAGTATCATACCATTACTTAGAGGAGGGATTTCCATTAAAACGAGCCCACACACAACATAATCAGATGCATAGATCATCAGATAATCCACACAAAGAACATTATGCACACAACACATGCGCTATCTGGCTAGTCACATCATTTTTTCTTTAATTTTGGGCATGCCACTGAAACAGGAAATCACCTTTAAAAACACTTTCAGAGCTTAAAGGGTTCAAATAGATAGAAGTTTAAATTCAAAGACTTTAAACAGCAAAAGAAAAACACTGGACTTTTATACCTCAAATCATTTTGTGTCACTTTCTAGCTTGTTTTAATTTAATTCATTTTGAATTTAAATGTAGTGTGTTACAGTTGCCCCCATTACAATTGCTCCCAGTCTCTCCTACTGTAGCTTACTTTACAGTTAATGACATTTTAAAATGACCTGAGACAGGAGACTAGTGTCGCAGGGATATAACAGATCTTTAATGTGCTTTCAAATTTTTTGGCTTGGAAAAAAAGTACAGCATGTTCATGCGTCATGCTGATAGTCATGATCTCTTCCATGTAAGTGAATGCGTTAGAGCTCAAAAATGCTTGGACTCGACTGTTTGGATGGAAGTCTGATAGCCTAACTTTCCATGAGACAGACATGTTGTGAATTTGCCAGCTAAGGCTGTTACATCATTTTTTTTAAAGCTTTATATTAATGCTAGAGCACTAGCATTAATATAAAAGTTTTTCAAAAACATTTACTACCAGTCAAAAGTTTTGACTTCCATTCTTAATTATCATATTTAAAAAAAAAAAAAAAAATGATATAGTAAAGCCATCAAAAATATAAAATAACACCATTTATATAATTTGAATGAAATACATTTTAAACAAATCTTAAATTTTAGCTTCTTCAACGTAGCCACCCTTGCATACATTTCAATCAGTTTCACAAGGTACATCCTGGGCTATTCCATGGCCATTTCCTGTTCACATAGATTTTCCAGGGCAACTATCCAGGGTCCTGAGCAAGCAATAAAGCAGTCAACCCCAGGAAGATTAGGGCCATGCCTAATTTAAGAGTTACTGTAAATAGGAGGTTGAAGTTATTCAGGGATAATCAGGGATTAGCTTCAACTTCCCTGATAAATTTGGAAAGAGCAATTCAGTCGTGACATTTATTTACCATGTAATGTTTAGCTATGTGTGAAATTGGATTTACTGTAAATTATTGCAAAGGGTAGCCTATTACAGTTATTACTCACACACTTGATGCACAAGAAGTTAAAGAGTAAGTCTTAAAAATCTGCACTGTCATCTAGTGGTAGCTTAGGTCCATTGATATGCTGACCACATTAAAATGCATTTTTGTACACACTTGCTGGTGCAGACAAAATTCTAACCTCATTTTGACAATCAATACAAATATTGTCAGCTGACCTCTGATGTCACAATGGTTAATACACAATTTAGGTTAATACACAATATAGCAAGGGGGTAAGTTTTCCAAAATGTGCAGGACTCTTTAACTAAAGTAAAAAAACAAACAATCTGGACACATTCTGAAAATAACATTTAAAATTTTAGGTAAGGTAGGTTGTAATATATATATATATATATATATATTAACCTTCTTAAATACACACACATATATGTCCATCCATCCATCCATCCATCGTCAACCGCTTATCCTGCGTACAGGGTCGCGGGGGGCTGGAGCCTATCCCAGCTAACATTGGGCGAAAGGCAGGGTACACCCTGGACAGGTCGCCAGTCCATCGCAGGGCCACACATATACAGACACACACTCACACTCACATTCAATTTTTTTTTTTGGAGACACCAATTAACACATATATGTATTATAAAAAAAATAATAATAGAAAAAAAAAAAAAAATATATATATATATATATATATATATATATATATATATATAAGAAGAAAAAAGAAAGCCTTTATTATGGTCACACATTATACGTACATTTTTGCATATATACAGTGAAATTATTTTTTTCACATATTCAGAGTGCAGGGTCAGCCATGATCCCCCTGGAACAGATAGGGTCAAGGGCCCAACAGTGGCATCTTGGCAGTGTTATAGTCATATACTATATATATATATATATATATATATATATTTACAGTATACTATACTATATACTGTATATTCTGTATTTAAGATGGTTTGACACTAGATGGCAATGTTGCATATTCTAAACCTGATTTGTTTTGATGTCTTTAAAATGGTCAAATGTAAAGCCTTGTTATTTTTTATTACAGTGATTATTAAGAACAACTTAATAAAGTATGGATGTCGAAGCGTAGTTTTGAAACTGTAAAAAGATTTTTACAGCATGTGTTGAAGCTGCGAGCTGAGACAGATTGTGATTTGGAGTCTGAAATCTGAAGATAATATAGATGTCATAACAAATGTAGGCCAAAATATATGTGCACATGCTCAGACAGGTCTGGCTCTGATAGTCTGTGTTTTCCAGTCTCTACTTTCACAAAAAAAAGGCAAACATCAGTCACCAAAATCTCCATGATTCAAAATATATTTCTGAATAAATAGGCCTTGATGGCCAACAATGAAAATATATAATTTTATTTAAAATCCTTAAAGGCTTTTAATCCAAATTAGATTGTAAACGATGTTATTCGTTTTAAACATCCAGATCTTCACCTCCATTTAAAAAGTCACACAAGCACTATAAATTCAAATTCAGACTCGCCAGCATGTAACAACAGTTGCTGAGAAAACAGGGTTTACAAATTAATCTTTTGCTATCTTACACTTATGACCTTATACAGTGTGTGTTTTTAAAAAGGTGCATTATTGCATTTCTAGAAGAAAGTATTGGCTAACAGAAAGAAAAGAAACTAGGAGAAAAGAGAAAATGATAATAGCCCTATTCTGAATTAGACATATTTAAAGGAATAGTTCACCCAAAACATGGAAATTCCCTCTTCATTTACTCAACCTCACGTTATCCCAGATGTGTGACTTTCTTTATTTTGCTGAAACCCAGACAAAGATTTTTAGAAGAATATTTCAGCTTTGTAGATCTGTACAATGCAAGTGAATGGTGGCCAGAACTTTGAAGGTCCAAAAAGCCTATAAATGCAGCATAAAAGTAATCCATAAAACTTTAGTGGTTTAATCAATGTCTTCAGAAGCGATAAGTCTGGGTGAGAAACAAATCAATATTTGAATCCTTTTTTTATTATAAATCTCCACTTTCATATTCATCTTCTCTTGTTTTTGGCAATTCACATTCTTCCTGCATATCACCAAAACTAGGGAGGAGAATTTATAGTAAAAAAGGACTTCAATATTGATCTGTTTCTCACCCACAGCTATCATATCGCTTCTTATGACATGGATTTAACTACTGGAGTCATATGGATTATGTTTATGCTGCCTTTATGGGCTTTATGGACCTTCAAATTTCTGGCCATCATTCACTTGCATTGTACGGACCTACAGAGCTGTTTGTGTTCATCAGAAGAAAGAAGGTTATACACATCTGGGATGGCATGGGTGAGTAATGATGAGAGAATTTCATTTTTGGGTGAACATTCCCTTAAACTTCATCATAATTTTTGCTTAAAATGAGTTAAACTGGTAGGAATGAAAGGACTAGATATTTTCTAAATGATGACTACTGGAAAATGTCACAAATTAACTTTATTATAGGCAAATGTTTTTTTTTATTATTATTTCACGTGCTATAGTGCTTTGTTTTATATTTTGCAACATAGCCTATTGTCAGTTCCTTAATGTAAATGTGTAAATGGATTTTGGCACCATTGATTACCCAGTTATCTTCTGCGATACAATTGACATCATACGTGAGCGACGATTCAGTGGAAATCCAGCGACAAGCAGCTGAAGCGCTTCAGTGAATCTCACACACACACATAGCCATAATAACCAGCAGCCATCAACATCATCGACAGAGAAGCATTGGCAAGACAATCGGCAGGGAAACCAGTGAGTATCTATGTTCCATTTATATTCGACGAAAGAGAGATGGCATATTATTCTGTATCCATCTGTCGTTTTTGCGCTTTTTTTTTTTTTTGTGGCTCCAAACCTCTGGACAGCGTCTATTGCGTGATTACAAAAATGCGGGGAGAAATCAGATGTATTCAAGTAAGATTTCCCCCTATAAAACTACATATAAAATTTTCCTTTAGTGTGCAACAACAATAAATGATCGGCATAGCTTTTTTATTATTATTATTATTATAGCCTACGCATCAGTGAATCCGCATCTGTTGTGTAATAATGGTTCATTATGAGCGGTCCATACGCCTGACATGTCAACATTGGCGGAGGCGTGTGTGATGAATTCCATATACTTTACCCCATTATATGAAGCAATATAGCATAATTTATTATGACGTCATTTATTGTCATATTTGCACAGCGTTCAGTAGCGTTATGAGTCATCGATAGTGGTCCGTGGTCGAACCCCTGTTTAATTTCATGATGTCAGACCAGTATGTATATATATATATATATATATATATATATATATATATATATATATATATATATATATATCAAACACACACACATATATATACAGGTTATAATCACACACACACACAGATATATATATATCACAATACAATTTAAGGAAAGCAAATTAGACATACACAAATTTGCTAAAATAATTGTTTAAAAAAAATCTTATTTAACTCAATATTTACTCAAAAATATTTCTTTTTAAATAGAAAAGTTGCATTATCTGGTAACAAGACTCTTGGTAGATTGGCGCAATGACATAATGGGTAATGTTTTGGTTACTGTCCTGACCTCCATTCCCTGATGGAGGGAACGAGATGTTGAGTCGATGTAGGGACACTAGGGTCGAACTTGAGAGCCCCGATCACCTCGGATCTTTGAGAAAAGGTCAATGAAAAGTGACGAGTGGAATTTGCATTCCACTCTCCCTGACATCATTCAGGTTTTGTGCTGAGGAGCTGAGACACGGTCCCAGCCATTTCATGGGCTAGTACAGCGTTGTGGCAAGAGGGACACAAAGTCTCGTTCCCTCCGTCAGAGAACGGAGGTTACGACAGTAACCAAGATGTTCCCCTTCTTTCCCTTCTATCCCTTCTGAAATGACACTAGGGGTCCCTATGGAAAAACAGCACAACAGCTGAACCGTGAAATGTTTTTACGTGAAATGCCGGCACAAGCAAGCTGTTGCGTGCATAATAGCAGGTGTATCAGACTGCACGTAACATCCTCCAACACCCCAAAACACGTCATGTAGTTCCCCACATCCCTGAAGCGACAGGGAGACTGTACCTCGGAATATACATCACAGGAGTTACCGGAGTAATCGGCACCTGTGGAGCACCTCTCCCAGTACAGGGTATATTAGACCCCGTAGTAGGGCTGGCTGCGAACTAATCCACGAGTTCACGAACCAAAGGGCTAAAGAGGTAGGACATGCAGGGTCCACGACTTTGTGAACTTGACTGGAGTAAAAGCGCACTTTTCCACCTCAGGGGAGGGGAAAGGCGCTATATGCAAGCGATACAACCAGCCAGCTGTTCCGTATTACCGAACTCTACCTGTTCAAAACTGACTCAACCCGGAGATTGTAAAATCTCATGAAGATATTGGAAGTTGCCTAGCCCGCTGCTCTGCAGATGGCTGCTAGAGAGGTGCCATTGACCAGTGCCCACGAAAATGCCACACTCCTTGTAGAGTGTGCTCGATCCTGCAAGGGGGCGGGCATGGCCTGAGTCTGGCAGGCCAATGCCTTGGTGTCCACGATCCATTGGGCAAGCCTCTGTTTGTAGACGGCATTCCAGTTCTGCTGTCCACCAAAGCAGACAAAGAACTGCTCAGGGCGTCTAAATCTCTGCGTGTGTGATCCAACCTTGGGCACATAGCCCATTCAGGTTTCAGGATCACTTGAGAATCTGCTGGACTGAACTCCAGGCAAGTGTCACTGACAGAGAATGCTTGCAGGTCCCCCACCCTATTGATGGAGGTGAGCGCAATCAGGAGGGCCGTCTTGAAGGAGAGGGCTTTCAGCTTGACTGACTCTAGCGGCACAAATGTGGCTCTATGAAGGTCCAGGAAGACCATGGAGAGATCCCGTGAGGGGAAGAGGTATGGCCTGGGAGGATTCTGCCTCTGGGTGCATCTGAGGAACCTGATGATCAGATCGTGTTTCCCTAGGGACTTACCATCCACTGCGTCATGGTGTGCGGCTACACATACATTCAAGATGGAGGGGAACAGCTGCCCTTCCAGCCGACCTCAAACCTCTCCTGCAGGAAGGAAAGCACTGAACCGACTGCACATCTTTGGGGTTCTTTGCCTCGGGAAGAACACCAGTTCATGAACAGGTGCCACTTCAGTGCATAAAGATGCCTCGTAGAGGGAGCTCTGACCTGAGTGATCGTGTCTACCACTGTTGGTAGAGGTTCCAGAGGTCTGGCCGCGGGTGCCAGAATGTTCCCCATCCCTGAGAAAGAAAATCCTTCCTCAGAGGAATCTGCCAGGGAGGTGTTGTTGTAAGGAGCATGAGGTCTGTGAAACAATTCTGGCTGGGCCAGTATTGGGCCACAAGGGTGACTTGTTCCTCATCCTCCCTGACCTGTGCAAGAAGGCTCACTGGGGGGGAAGCAGCCCCCGGGGCCAGCTGTGCGCCAGCGCATCTGTCCCGAGGGGGGCTCCCGTTAGGGAATACCAGAGCGGGCAGTGGGAGGATTCCCGGCAAGCGAACGTGTCTACCTGTGCTGTGCCTCCTGGGCGTGGAGTCTCCGCTGAGCATTGCCTGCC
Organism: Moxostoma hubbsi; assembly: GCA_032164185.1. Taxonomy (NCBI): domain Eukaryota; kingdom Metazoa; phylum Chordata; class Actinopteri; order Cypriniformes; family Catostomidae; genus Moxostoma; species Moxostoma hubbsi. The sequence continues at coordinate 6,628,214 of JAVLUX010000006.1, read as the reverse complement.
TTGACAGCACGTGCCTGAGCACCAAATCCCTGTGCACGCACAGCAAGTCTCAAGAGTGTAATAGAATCAGCCAGTTTTCAAGGTAGTTGAGTATACGGATACCCACTTCCCTTAACAGGGCAAGAGCTGCCTCTGCGACTTTTGTGAAGACACGAGGGTACAGGGACAGGCCGAAGGGGACGACCTTGTACTGATATGCCTGGCCGTTGAAAGCAAACCATAGGAAGGGTCTGTGTCAAGGTAGAACCGAGATGTGAAAGGATGCGTCCTTCAAGTCTACCGTAGCAAACCAATCTTGATGCCTTTCCCCAGCTCGGCTGGAGGGACAGGCTCTATCTTACCCTTGCGAAGAAGGATCGCAAACTTCACACGCAGAGTGGCGGCGTTCTTACCCAGCACCGAAGTGAAATAGACGCCGCTGAGCCGGGGTGGGCGCCTGGCAAACTGAATCATGTAGCCAAGTCGGATGGCCCAGGCCAGCCTCCACGACAGGTTGGATAGCGTTAGCGACACATCCAAGATCTGGGAGAGGGGCACTAAGGGGACGATCGTGTCTGACGTACCTGGGGGTAGAGCCTCGCGGCGGGGAGTGTTGCTTCGACCTGAGGCAGCTGTGCTGAGGGGGAGCTCAAAGCACTTGCCTTGCTCTTTGAATAGGCATAGGGCATGTTAGCGACTGAGGTGGAGGGCCTCTTGAACCATCCTTGAGACTAATCACAACTGGCTGGCCATAGGTGTGGAACGGACAGGTGCGGGGCCCTGGCTGCAGGTGCTCTGTGTCCGGCGGCTGTGATAACGCCAGCTCTGGACCCTGATTATGTGACCCAATGAGTGAGGAAACTGCTCTTTTTTTTTGGACAATTTGGGTACCGCAGCCCGTTCGAGGTGCGGTAAACAAAAAGGAAAGGAAACAAAAGATTTACCTCCTGGCTCTCCACCGGTGCCTGTCCAGCAGCACTGTAGACTTTGGTCGCCATAGACGACGTAGTCCTACAGAACCTGGAGGGGAGCGCTGGATGATCACGCCAGGTGGCGGTGTTCTGCGGGCACAGGTGCATCGCAACTGCCTTATCCACCTGAGGGACCTCTGTGTACCCGTGGGCTGCCCCACCATCGAGGGTAGTGAGAGCGGAAGAACCCAGAAGCAGCAAAAGGTGCCCTCCACGACCTTGTGAGTTCGTCATGCACCTCCAGGAAGAAAGGAACCATGGGTTGGTGCGGGGGCGGGACTGTGAGCTGCGCCCCGAACCCTTGAACCAATTATCGAGCTGCAAGCGCTCAGGGGAGGCTGGAGGGTTCCAGTCCAACCCGATACTTGCGTTGAACCGGGCAAGCATGGCGGTCAAAAATACTCAAACCAGCCCATCTGGCACCAACAATCATGTCACAGCTCCTGGCCTGTACCTGAATGATTTTATGCACTGCACTGCTGCCACATTACTGGCTGATTAGATAATCACATGAATTTGTAATTCTACAGGTGTTCCTAATAAAGTGCTCAGTGAGTGTATTTTGGTCTTTATTTGGTGATTTGTCCTGTTTTTGTGTTTTGTTATCTGGAGAGAGCTCTTTAATAGCTTATTAGGAACTGTAGGGGAAGAGAATAAGAGCAGTAACCTATCAGATATTTTCCCTGGTCTGCTAATGAGTAAGGCATGAGCAAGTCTGTGTTAATTAGTAGGCATAGACATGTATGTGTGTGCACATGCACACTGAGTCATAATGACATGAAGAGAGACTCACAGTTACTGAATAAACAACATCACAGAGCTCAAACAGCAGAAACCTCAGAGTCAGACATAATGTAAAGATATTTACAGACTAACAAGTGCTAAATAGAAAATATCATGCAACATCAGATGTAGTAATGTCAGAGCTGCTAATCCTCTCAGCCGGATGACGCTATGGAAGGAAATAATGCAACCCACCTGCATTACTTTAATGTCAACAGGACCTTCCATCCTAACTTTTAATTCCCTCAAAGAAAAGATCACGATACGTCATCCAAGAATTCCGACGTAAACGGTGTACAGAAAATAATGGCTTTTACCTAAATGCTCGTCTACTGATATTTGTTTTTAATGGCTGAGAGCAATGTAGTTGATGGCTGATATACTATATGTAATGCAGTTTAAAAAGAATAGAAAATATGTACACAAACTTGATGAATTTACAGTCCACGAGTTTGAATATTTATATAATCCTTATGACATGAAGCTTAATAGATTTAAGATAGAGGACTGGAGCTCGAGAGTCTACTATTAAAAAAAACAAATAATAATAATAACAATAATAATATGCAATCATATTAGAAGGTATCAGTTAATGATACCACATAGCACTTATTAAATTCCAATATTGCAACCACCTGAAAATGGTTGAAAGGTTTTAATGTTTTTTAATAGAAATACTTTCAAATTGTTAATAAATTAGATTGGGAACAAGCTGGATACACACTGCCTAAGACACTACAGAGAAAATGAAACGAAAAATTCTAATTTTTATTTTCACGTTATTTTTTTATATCTCTCCGCAAGTTATATTGGAAGTTAAAAAAAAAACTTTTTTTAATATTCTGAAATATGACAATGGGAGAAGTTTTGTGCTGAAAGTATGAAGGTATCCATCATTAGAGCTGTCTATTTGTGGTGGTCTATTTTATCCAAGTGCCGAAAAACCTCTCCTCTCCTCTGGTGTTTTATTAAACATTAAAGTTGCTTATAAATATCACAATAAATCTCAAAAATAAAGAAAATAAGTACAGTTGATGCCTATATAGTACTAATATTATATTAGTATTATTCTTCTAGGTTTTTCCTATTTTCACAAATTGTGTCTTCTGGGTTTCTTTCCTTTTTTGGAATCTAAGATTTGACTGTTTGTGTTTGTCTCAGAAATGGTTAAACTGGGCAGTAACCTGGTAGAGAAGGTGGAGAGACAGCCGTCAGTGGAGGACGGTTTCGACAACATCCCCCTCATCACTCCACTGGAGGTCAGCCAGTTACAGCAGCCTTTCCCTGACAAGGTAATTACCATTCATGCATTAGAGAGTAGAGCCCACACATAGTTCCATATTACAGACCGCAGTGGCCCTCTGTTATTCATTACTCTCCATAGAACTTCATTTAGGGGAAGAATGTCACAGGAGACCGGAGGTGGACCAGCAGACATCTAGTTACACTGATACCATCAAAGACATGCTCGAAACCACCACGTTAGATCCTACCGGAAAGACTGGCATGGAAAAAACAATTCATGTTACAGCATCAGGATATTCACTGTCAGTGCATATGATATTCTTTGACATTGAGTGGCTGATGGATAATTAGCAAACTATATGATCATGCAAACGCACTCGCACTCATGTCAGGGCTATCACAGATGGCTTGTGTCTATTCTTAACCTTGTAGGAGGCAAGTACAAACAGTGTAAAAACAGTTTGAATTTGCATTTAACTTTATAATGAAACTAATTTTTAAAAAAAATCACACATTTTACAAGATTAGGAGATAACTCTCTGCATTTTTAAAGGTATAGTTCTACCAAAAATGTTGGTATCGTTTACTTAACCTTGTATTACTTTCTTCCTTCTGTGAAACACACAAAAAAGATGTTATGCAGAATGTACAAGCTGCTCTTTTTCATAAAGAGTGAAATATTTGTGTAGTGATGTCTACTGCCAAACAGTAAAAAGCACTACAAAAGAATCATAATAGTAGTCCATATGACCTGTCTTTATATATGAGTCTTTATAGAGATTTTAGTCATTGTTTATTGATAAACTTCTCTGCCGTAAATGTATTTTTTTCAAGACAAACTTTGATGTTGGCTTGACAAAGCCTTGTCTGAAAGTTAAGTTTGATGGTCAGACAGACAGATAGATAGATAGATAGATAGATAGATAGATAGATAGATAGATAGTGCAACATAAAGCAGATTAAAAGCCTTGTTTACATTTGTTTACATTTGAATAGTTGACAGTTGGAATTTTCATTAACGAGCATTCTGTTGGCTAATTTAAATATTCCGTCAATGTAAGTCTATGGGATTTTTCCTGTAAAACTGTAAGTCTGATCAGTTAGAAAAGCACACAATTCCAGAACAGTCTGAATGTCTATGCCAAGTTTGATGGATGTAGCCTAAACTCTAGGAGTTAGACATTTTGGTCTCGATTAAGGGATTTTGGAGAAGAAATAAAAACGAAACAAAATTGATAGAATAACAGTATGTTGGCTTCGTCTTGCCAACATAATAAGATTAGTGAGCTCTTGAAATGGGGAAGATTATCATTGAATAACTTTAGTTGTATGGACAAGAGCAGCTCAGGCATTCTGCCTAACATCTCCCTTTGTGTTTCACGGATGCAAGATAGCAGGTTTGGATCGTTACGGGGAAATGATGAAAGAATTAAAATTTTTGGGTGAACTATCCCTTTATGTCCCTGAAGAAACATTCTGTGTATCCTTCATACTGTATGTTGGTCTTGACTGATCTGATTGCTCGAGCAAGATCATTTACATAGACATACTCATCCTGTCCAAGAAATGAATCATACGTTAAGCTTAAATCAGAGTAGATACGACTTGGTTCGCATGTCCATAGTTTGGCTTTCCAAATGGTACTTTGAAGAGTCATTGTTTTTCACAAATCAATTTACTATGATCAGTCGGTTCTGAATGAAGCCATGTATCTGTGTTATATTAATGTCAAATATTTTGATTGCAATGATGCTTTGTTATATAAGCATACTAGTTATGAAACCAGCGGGTCTTTTCTTTTGCTTCCAGTTCATCACATGGACTGTTTTAATAGTTCATCTTTCTTTCTGTCTCTGACTTCATTCTGTAGGTGATCGTGAAAACCACGACAGAGTATCAGCTGAAGGAGAAGAAGAGGAAGCTGTATGTACCGAGCATCAAGAAGCTAAACATAAACCTTTATGATGAGATGTCAGAGAAGGTCAAGGTAAAGCAGTCTCTGCTACAGTATGCTACCAGGCACTACATTCATCCTGATCAAACTATACAGCATTTGCCCTATGAAGCCGATTGTTCCTATAAATTCTTGTCTCTTTCAATGTGAATTTAATTTGAAAAGAAAACTGGAGGGCAGGGTTCATGTATCTGGTAAACCTTATGGGTTAAGGGGTAAGTGGATGTCCCCAGTGGTGTCCACAATAGCTGAGTTTGGCAAAATATGGCCAGACATCTCCTTAAAGTTGTTTTATTGATTTTTTTATGTGTTTTGTTTTGTTTTTTTGTTTGTTATTGTTTTGTGTCTTCGTTTGTTTTTCATTTTTTGTTTTGTTTGTTTTTTGTTATGTTATGTTGACTAAAAATGTATTATTAAATTTAAAAAGTGATGAAAATACTGCTTTTACCACTACAGTTGTTTTGTTTTTAATTACAAAATAAAATATGTTTTGTTTTAAAAGAATTAGAATTACAACTGGCTTTATTTAAAAACTATAGAAGTCTGTATGTACTCGTTTAGAGTGTATTAGCCATTCTTTTAGTTATTAAGTAAATGTGTGTGTTGGTGTATTTTCATATGTATATTGTTAAATGGTATGCATCCATGAGTATCCAATTATGTGTTAAGGGTCATTGTTTTAGGTCAAATACCTTGGTGGATAGAAAGATACAAATATGTAAAACTGAGTGTTGGATTTTAAGTATGACGTGTTTGTGTATTTTCTAGCTGACTGGGCTGATTGTTATCACCTTGGCTTTCTTGGCTTGCCTGCTGCTGTTGGTCATGTATAAAGCGCTGTGGTACGACCAGCTTGGCTGCCCAGAAGGCTTCATTCTCCAGGTATTCAGCCAAACACAATCACTTTTTTTCTATCCATTCTGATAAGGAATATTGGTGGTCTACGTCAGTGACTCTCAACTGGTTTCGTGTCAGAACCCAGATTTTCCTTTGAAACTTAACACAATAGCAAATATTAAACAAAATCACCCCTTCGATAAATAAAACAGGATCCTCTAACTATTTTGAGAAAGAGGGCTTTTCACATTACCTGTCCATGTTGGTTAGCTTTAACCTTTTGACAGAAAACGTTGTGCCAAAACACCGCTTAAGTGGATGCACGGCCCAAATCAAAAACAAACTCTGCTACACGGCATCATTTTCCTCATTGGGTTTAGAAAGGTTTGTTCATTCTTTACCTTTCAGAGAGTCATCTTGGTATGACAGCATAACACAATAAATTACATATGACATTGTTTGTGGCTAAGCTAAGTTGTACATCGTTATACTTGCAGATAGCATCTTAAGTGCGTTAGCAGTGGCAGTGTGTGAGAATGTGAGAATTAGTTCTAACCATAAGAATTAGACTAAACTGTGATTAAGGCCTGCAGGTGCATCCACCTCACTCCCTTTGATGCAGAAAACACTGCTGTAATTAGGCTAAAGTTGCTAACTAGAAGAGCGGGAAAATAGACTTTTGTTAAGATGAAATGAGCTTTATGGAACCCGAGGCATTGCCTTTTTTGGGATGAGTAACTTTTTACTCAACTGTTTCTTCCAACACCGAAGTAGTTTTACAAATTGGACATTTTGCACTTAAATTCAACTGATGAAGGTTTATTTGTTAAATCTGGCCAATTATAGTCGACTATAAACTCTTGAGAATTGGGGTGGGGCTGGGGGGTAATAATCAAGACTAGCAAGTACAACCACCCACGCTTCACAATACAACTCCACAATGTGTAAACCAAATTTTTTTTTCTTAAAATATAGATACCCCTCTCTCTTTTTGCTTTGGTATATAACAGTCTATTTCACACGTAAGATTATGTATTACTCGGGGCGGGGTTACGACTTCCGAGGCCCCAAGCAACCATCCAGTTGGGGCCCCCTTTTGCCGTCCAACTAGGGCTGGGTGATTTGGATATATATATATATATATATATATATATAATAAAAACATATTTAATAAAATATAATATATCTTGATAATTGTTTTTTTTTTGTTTGTTTGTTTATTGCTCAGAAATGACATAAAAGTGATACTAAATCATTATTTTGTATTAATCCAAGCCATTGTAGCCAAGTAGATTCAAAATCTAGTTTAAGATAAATTTGTACACAGTTTTGAATGGTATGTAATTTATAATTTAATAAATATAGGTTATATGCACCAATACAACAATACAGTAATACAAAAGTTATTTTTATATATATATATATATATATATATGTGTGTGTGTGTGTGTGTGTGTGTGTGTGTGTGTGTGTGTGTGTGTGTGTGTTTACAAAAAATATTTGCAAATGAACATGGTGTGCAAAAACTACAACTTCACTCACTTATATTTTAGATCCCAGTTAAATAGTCTCCAGTCAAGTTTATTATACTAATATGTTACTGAATTATTATTATTATTTTGTGAATTTGTGTACAAATCTAAAATACATTAAATTAAATTTGCGTTGTATATATTTTTTTGTGTATTCTGTATATTGTTTATTGTGGCACTAAACTTCTGTTATTTTTGCAACAGCAACAAAACAACATTGGTAATATATTTCAGTTGTATTTACTTCACCTTCTCCTGGAGCTTTTGTTTTGGCTGAACACTGAAAGTGCACTGCAGTGTGTATTTGACAGTTTACCATGTTGTGAAACCTCAAATTCTCAAAAGTGTGTGTTAGATTTGTAGAATAAATTCAAGTGGCTTCAAATGTTTGAAATTGCGCAAATGGGTCATTTGAATTACCTTTAAAATTTTTGCCGTCCGTCTGGGGCCCGTTTGTTGTTTTTCGAACAGTAAAATATGTTCAAAATAGTCTTTTTATCATTACAGATCATGTTATTTTTTTGGAAGTGTGCTAAGTGTGCAAAGAGTTTGAAAATTGTTTTCTTTTTTGACAAATGGAGCTTTGTTAGGGGCCGTTCACACGGACGTGTTTTTTGCTGAATCTGTCCTGGTTTTAATTGTTTTTTAAGTAAACTGTGCTGACATCTTTAGACCATTACATTGCGTTTGCTGTTGTTTTACTTTCAGTGTCTCGTGCAGAAGCAGCACATTTTTTAGTTCACCTTTAAAAACGTTTTTCAAGACACCTACGTTCAGTTCTGTTTGTACAGTACAGATTGTACTGCATCTAGCTTTTTTTCCTAAATGCAGGAAAGCATTCTGTGCATGTCTAGCACATAGTGTGTGTGGTGGACATTTTGTCATCAGCACATACACACTGAATTTGTCTGCATCTTTGCGCATCATCTGCACATGAACCTGGCATTGACTATACTAAGGAGTATCACAATGCAGTAGAAGTGTGCATTACAATGTGTCCGTATGGGCTCGCAGTCAAAGAGTACACTTTCAAAGACTAAGTGCGAAACCAAGCGCGAGAAGTAACGCGGCACATGGAAAAACGTACGTAAGTATACTTTTAAGCGTCTACTTTTTAGGACAACCATTGGAAATTACTTAGAAAGAAAGGTCATTACATTATTGATTTCTCCAAATGTATGCATTTGTGTAAATAGAAGTGGCAGAACCGCTGGGATTTAAAAGTTCAACATTTATTTCTGATATTGTGAGGGGTAAGAGTCAGCGGTTTGGCCTCCATAAAAATGCTATATCAAATGGAGTGCTGAGCTCTGACACATTCACCTTTAAGTTTGATTTATTGGTGCACCGACCTGACCTTCTTATTTCTAGTTGATGTGTTCTCATATAACCTTTATATGCAAACCTCAACTTTCTAATCCAGCACAGGCACTGCACACCAACAGCTCTAGAGATGTACTACCCTGAGCAGGATTCCCGGGGCAGCCTCTACACCGCAATGACCCACCTCAACCAGGCCAAGAGGAACATCCCAGAGCTGTCTTCACCATGGCTACCGGTCATCAATGCTCTGAAGGAGGCCCAGAGGGCCAAAGAGGAGGCAAACCACTCGTAAAGATAATGGGAGACAAGAGGAGGTGGGGCATGATGTTTTGTGTGGTAGTTTACACTGTACGTAAGGTTTGTGAGGACTCAATCCTAAAGAAGTTGATGTTGAAGTAGTTCTGAAAGGGATTACTGCTTATACGTGTTTATTGTGTGTTTAAGACAGACAAAGTTCCTTGAATATGACTGGAATAACTAATAAGTTTTACTGTGACTCACCTAACGGCTTTGCAGCGATCTTTTTAGATGTCCGTGGAAGTTTCTAGGTTTGGAATCTACTGCGTAGGCATTCTGCAATACAAATGCTTTCAGCCTCTCAGAAATCTCATGATGCTCAATTTTAGAAGAAATGTAGAATTTCAAAGCTTGTCCTTAAAGCGTTTTAAATCTCACCACACCATGTTTTGATGGTACATCTGACTGTGGCATTGTAGGTTTAGTTGTGCTGCTTGTAATTCTTGCAACGTTTGCTAAGCGTTGGTTCTCGATTATGGTTTAATTTGAAGTCATTTGGCGTAGTGGAACGGATTGTGCATTGGCTGCAATTTGTGCTCTAATGAATTTCAATGCGACGAAGTGCATTTGCGAGACAAAAGCATTCCCAAAAAAATCTGATTGTTTTCTCCAAACACCTCTGAAATGTTTTCTTTAAGCAATGTCTCTTTGATTTAAAAGTAAAAAACAACTACAACCCTGGAGCTTTTGTTTCTTTTTTGTACATTATACTAAAGAAAAAAAAAGAAAATTGGTAGGGGAAAAAATAACTGATACGAACACTCGACTTTATACACATTTGCATGTTTAACTTACTCCCACAAAACTGCAACCCGTCTTAGAATTTAAACTAAACTTAAGATTTGAAAATCAAGTTGTTGTTGAATGTAAACGAGTAACTATTTTTAGATTTTAATTGAAAGTATCCGTGTTTTGTTCGTGTGTTGAAACATTTACACAGAGCACCAGCAGCCATTTAAGTGTGTAATTAATGTTGTGAATTATTCTTTAAAAAAGTTCAAGAATGTGATAAAACGCCTCATGCAGGAGAGTGACCTTTTGTGTACATTAAGCACACCTTCAGCAAATGAATCTATGCTGTTCTGAATGTATAAACTGACGATAGCTGTTTAAAACGTGTTTCCCTCTTTAGTTACTGGTTTGTTGTATTCATTTAACATGCTCTGTATTTATCTATTGTGATATGTCAACTTTTTCATTTCCATTGGTTTCCAGTTGCTATAAATATGTGTACATTTCTAAAGTATGTATGTATGTATGTATGTATGTACCTTTTTTTTTTTACATGCTTTAGTTTTCTGGTGCAAGAAGGATGAAGTAAGGTTCTTGTTATCATAAAGCCTACAGTATTAGTCATTTCTGTGTGTGACAAACTTCGATCTATCCTCAGTGGATAATATGAATAAACGTGTCAGTATTCACCAGCTCTGTGTCTCTGAGTCTCTTACAACTGCAGTCATTTGAGCTATTCAGATTGTAAAATCATGGAACAATGATGGCGCTGTAAATTCAAGGCAATGCATTATAAAATATTTCAGCTATTTAAGGTCATATTTTAATTAAAAAGCAACTAATTAAGAGGTTAAGATTGTATATTATAAAATGAATAAAATGCAGTTTCTCTAGCACAACATTTAAGACAGGCTTACCTCTAAATGTAAACTATAAGAATGGGAATAAATAGCATCTGTAGTCATAATGGTGTGCAAGTATGCACTTAAATTCAATTGATGAAGGCTTATTTGTTAAATCTGGCCAATTATATTCGAAATTTCAAAAGCTAACTGATACCTCAAATTCTAATAGACCATGTTTTATGTACACTGAAAAAAAAAAAGTAACATTACATTTCATTAACAGTAAGATTTACTTCATTTTTATTTTGCACGTTTTGCAGTTTTTTTAAGTAAATCTTAATGGTATGAAAGTAAGTCAATTCTACTTAACTTTATAACATTATAAGTTAATGTATCTACTTAACATTTTAGTAAATTCAGTGACTTTTATTTACAAATATTGTATAAATGTTACTTAATTAAACTTAGTAAACGTAAATAAACATCTTATTATATAACATGACACATTTTTCATTTTCCTTACCAGAATATGTACTATATGACATTTGGAAGTCTCCCACAGGGAAACATTATGTCTATGAGACATTACCCTGCATTACTGCAATAAAAGCAAGATATTAAGCTGTGCACGCAGACTTTAATATTTGTGGCAATCAACAGAATTTTTTTTTTGGATCATGAATGGGTAATTTTGAGTAGAAAATGAACTTCAAGCAGCACAAAACAAGAAGTTAGCAAACGTAACAACAAAATGAGCAATACAAACGGTGTATATTAACTTGCAAACAGTGAAATCATGCAAGCTCATTAATTATTCAAGCACAATGCATGCTGGGAACACCAGCTTCGAAAATAAGTAAAATGTACAAAAAATTGACTTATTTTATTTACTAGCGAAATGTACTCATATGATCAAATGACAAGGTTTTCTACTTTAGCAATAATACATGACGAATTGTAAAGATAACAAACAATCATAAATAATATTTACTTATAAGCAAGAGAATTAATTTGTACATGTTTGAATGTAGAATTGACTTAATACTTTCATGTTCAAGAAAGATTTGAAAGACACTCAAATGCCAGAGAACCTGAAACAACAGGATCGTACACTATGTGGCCTGAAGTTCCTTCTGAAATAACATTATCATTCCTTGTACTGTATCTCATGCAGGCGCTGAACCAAATAAAGTGTTCAAAAGTAATTATTAGGGAATGCACAGTCAGCACACAGCTGGTGTTGCCAGGAGAAAGGCTGTACATTTGAACGAGTGTGTAAAGTGCTTGTGGTTCAAGCCGTGTGTGTGAGTGTGTGTGTGTGTGTGTGAGTGTGAGTGTGAGTGTGTGTGTGTGTGAGTGTGAGTGTGAGTGTGTCTTTAATATGAGACTCAGTATGATCTCCCAAGAACTGGCGCCAGCAGAGAATGACTCTCATTACAGATACCTCTCTCTCTCTCTCTCTCTCTCTCTCTCTCTCTCTCTCTCTCTCCTCTGTGTGTGTGTGTGTGTGTGTATCATCCTCCCTCTCTTTAACTCTCTCTCACACACACACACACACACACACACTCACACAAACATTAGCAGATTAAAATGAGGTGTCAGAATTCTCATCTCCGTTTGACAACCTACTGTACCAAATGGACTGTCTAAACTAATGTTCTGCTAAATCCTCCACAACAATCCTCCCTCCAAACACACTACCCAAACAACAGACTCTATTTTCTAACCAATTTCCCAGATTTTGGAATAATGAACATTTTGAAATGTAAAATTAGAAAGACTATGAATTAACACAAATTGAAATGTAGGAACTATGAAATGACCAAGAAAATTAAAAGGAAATGAAAACCTTTTTCAAAGCATACACCCTTTGCCTAGATTAAACCTCTCCAGAAATTTACCTGGGATGCTTTTTACAGTAAACATTATTGTTGTGAAGGAGTTTCCATGTATTATGACCACTTGTTGGCCGCTTTTTCTTCAACATTTGGTCCAACTCATCTATTTAATTTTTTCAAGACATTTATAAGTAGGTACAGTTTATCTACACACACACACACACACACACCACACACAAAGCATTTTGGTCAACCATTCGATCAAAAGGTTTTTAAGGGAAAGTATAAAGAGAAATAAAAAGTTAGTAGCACAATGTACTTTCACTTTAAAGGTGCTAAACACACCATACAGTAACTGAACTGCACTACATAAGCCTAAATATCTAGATTACATTTGCATTGTATATATTTGAGTATATTGTATATTGTGGCAATACACTTCTGGCATTTTTGTAACAACAACAAAAATTATATATATATATATATATATATATATATATATATATATATATATATATATATATATATATCATTATTATTTATTTATTTATTTTTGTACCACTGAAATCTACTGTATAGAACTATTTCTCTCTCATTCTGGTAATGAGAAGAATGACAATACATTTTATTATACTTGATTTGCCTGTGTTTACTGTGCTGTTGAGCTGCAAGATTATCTCAGACAGGCAAAAGAAGTTCTTCATTATCACTCCATTACTATCGACAGACATGTACGTATGTTTCACACAGCTGACACACATTCTCACACTGTGAACACTAACAGGCTTTGGTTTGTTCTTGTCAAAATAAACTTTACAGTACCCTCTACAGGTCATTTCCCAAAGATCTTCAGGCGCTTGATGTGGCCCTGTATCTGCTGAAATTCAACAAAAGTTATACAGATCCACACTCTGAATGCTTAGAAAATGAGAAAGCATTATATAATAATAAGCATTGTTTTTTTTTATTTGTTGTTGTTTTGTTTTGTTTTTTTTGTACAAAGTACTTTAATGTTTAGACATGAATCTTTACATAACATAAATAAAAAGAAGTGTTTTTGTTTTGTTTTGTACAAAAGGACTTTAGTGTTTAGATATGTTTGAGTATGAATGTTTGTATAGTGTTTTGTTTTGTTTTGTTTTGTTTTTGGTAGAAAAGTACATAGAAGTTCAGATATATTTAGATATGAAAGTTTGGATAATGGTAAGAGTTTGAAGCATTTATTTTATTTTATATAAAAAAAATTGTAAACACTGATGTTTAGATATTAACCTATAAATAGCATTAATAATTAAATTGTATATATATATATATATATATATATATATATATATATATATATATATATATATATATATATATACACACTTTGATGTTTATATACACTCATTGTGCACTTTATTAGGAAAAATCTGGTCCTTATAAAGTGCCAAAGTTTACATTTACATTTACATTTATGCATTTGGCAGATGCTTTTATTCAAAGTGACTTACAGAGCCCTTATTACAGGGACAATCCCCCCCGGAGCAACCTGGAGTTAAGTGCCTTGCTTAAGGACACAATGGTGGTGGCCGTGGGGATCGAACCAGCAACCTTCTGATTACCAGCTCAGTGCTTTAGCCCACTACGCCACCAACACACCACTGATGTTGAAGCCCATCTGCCTCTAGGTTCCAAGTGTTGTACATTCTGAGATACTATTCTGCTCACTAAAATTGTCCAGAGTGGTTATCTGAGTTACCGTAGCCTTTCTGTCATCTCGAACCAGTCTGGCTATTCTCCGTTGACCTCTCTCATCAACAAGGCATTTCTGTATACAGAACTGCCGCTCACTGGATGTTTTTCTGTTTTTGGCACCATTCTGCATAACTCTAGAGACTGTTTTGCATAAAAATCCCAGGAGACCAGCAGTTACAGAAATACTCAAACCAGCCTGTCTGGCACCAACAATTATGCCACGGTCGAAATCACTGAGATCACATTTGTTCATCATTCTGATGGTTGATGTGAACATTAACTGAAGCTCCTGACCCATACCTGCACCTATTTTTTTGCACTGCTGCCAAAAGATTTGACTGATTAGATAATCACCTGAATAAGTAGGTGTACAGGTGTGCTCAGTGAGTGTGTGTAATTACAGTATATATATATATTTAAGTATCAGTGTTAGAAATGAACTCTTCTATTAAAGGGCAATAATTGTCCCCCTGGATTCGTTTTTCCAGGGGCATTTTTTCCCTTTATGCGAACATTTTTAGGGCATTTTTATTCAAAACAATATGAATATGACATAGTAATATGTTATCTTTTTATGCCAAATTAATACATTTCATTAAATGCATGTTCAATTTGAATAATCTGATAAACTTTTACTTATAAATTTAAAAGAACACTCAGTGAGTGTATGTTTAGATATGAATGTTTGGATAATGTTAATAATCCCTTAATTTTTTGTTGTTTTGTTTTGATTTGCTTTGAAATGCTAATAAAGAGAAGATTGTTTTTTTTTAAGCACTTTGATGTTTAGATAGGTTTATATATGAACGTTTGGATAACGCTAAGAGTTAGAAGCATTTGTTTTTGTTTTTAAAGTACTTTGATGTTTAGATATGTTTATATATGAACGTTTGGATAACGCTAAGAGTTAGAAGCATTTGTTTTAGTTTTTTTTTTTTTTTTTGGGGGGGGGGGGGGGGGGGGGTTAATTGTAGAAGAGTACTTTGATGTTTAAATATAAACCTATAAACGACTTTAATAATTCAATTAACATTAATATATATGTTTTGTTGAGGTGTACCTTGATGTGGGACCTGTATATCAACAGCAGAACTTGGATATAAACAGACAAAGGAAAAGAAAATTAATAGTTTTTGTTTTGTTTTGATTTTCTTTTCTTTTGTGATGAAGGTATTTACATGGTTTTGCAAGAGTGATCAAAATGAACCCTGTAAATTAGTTTGAGTTTAGATCCCAAATACTAAATGTCTAAATGTTTACTTAATGTGGCATAGCAACTTATAATCAGCACATACTGTGTTCTTCCGTGTGTCTTCAACATAATTTAAGAAATTATTCCAGCTGTAAACTATACTATTATTTACATGATTTACTAAGGCTGTAAAATTGCCTTACCGTAGATTGAGAAGAGTTGACAGCCTTTGGTTTTTTCGTTGACTCTCTTTTTCTATAAATGTTCAAATAGTGAAATGTGCGTTCCTGTTTTAGCTCTATGACAGGGAAAGTATAGCTGAAACAGAAGAGTGGAAAAGCCTCTAAACCTTTGAGTTTGGACAAAAAGAAAATCTTTCGTATGTCTCTCTATTTGATCATATGCCCTTCAAATAAAGGGTGCATTGCAGTCATAAAGCGATCAAAGAAAAATCAAGTGACGTACAACTGTCAAAGCATAATAACAGCTGGCAGGCTTGCAGTGACACTGAACAACTGCCAATGTACAGTGTGTGTTTTCAGTTTTTATTGAATGTAGGATCTGTTTTGAATGACTGTCTCAATGAATCTCTCGAGCTGCTTAAGGGCAAAGTTTAGCCCTTGATTTATTCGTTAAGGAATGGTTTGGCGTGGAATCATTTTCCAAACTCTGCAGTTTGCAGCAATTTATGCTTCAATGAGGGAGAAACCCACAGAAACAAATATTTGAGTGTGCTCCATAATGAAATGGCTATATTTATGTGGATCAAATTAAGTCACAGGGCCATTTTAACAAAGCCTGGCTGCACAGGGCAGCTATTTTAGATCCTTATATTAAATAGCAGACTAAGACTGTCCTATAGGGCCAGGAATAAGGAACATAAGAGGAATGTAGTAATTGTGGAGGCAATCTAACCTGCGGTCAATGTTCTTTATTTGATCTTTAGTCTTGAAAATGTGATTATTAAATGCAGTATAATAAAAGTACAATTTCTTTGTTTATTATATAAGAAAAGGTAGAGAATGTATGACTGGATTCATTATGCACACTTTTTCTCAAAGTTATACAGTTGTGGCCAAAATCCATTGCCTGCCCGAGGGACCGCACTGTGACCTTCGTGGCCCTGAGGGTAGGTTGGTCAATGAGTGCAGTTCCTGCAGCACATCGGGGTCAGGTCTACCCAAGTGCAAATCTTTAAGTGCCTTTGCCTGGTGGACTTGCAGGAGGGCCATGGCATGCTAGGTGGAAGCGGCCTGTCCGGTGGCGCTGTAGGCTTTGGAGGTCTGTGAGGACGTCACCCTACAGGCCCTGGAGGGGAGCACCGGGCGATCCCGCCAGGTGGTGGCATTTTCGGGACACAGGTGGATCGCAACCGCCCTGTCCACCTGGTGGACCGCCATGTACCTGTGGACCGCTCATCCGTCGAGGGTAGTGAGAGCGGAAGAGCGAGAGGATCGATTACGGGCAGTGAAAGGTGCCCTCCAAGAGCTCGTCAGCTCAGCATGAACATCCAGGAAGAAAGGAACCGGGGGCGAAACCGAGCCCGCTGCCACCCCCAAATGGCCTTCATCACCAGCCGGGTCGTCCTCAATCCATGGGAAGAAGGAGCGACGCGGGGGGTGGCTGGAGTACCGTTCCTTCTTAAGAAGGAATGCCGCGACCGCAACGTTGCCATGGTAAGGTTCTTGCAGTGAGAACATGAACCATTCACAAACGCTGCCTCAGTGTGTCGCAGCCCAGACACACGAGGCAGCGCCTGTGACCGTCAGGAGCGGAGAGAACTTGACCGCATCCAGTAACTACACAGGGGCGGAAAGGCATCTTTATAAAGACGTGTCCTGAAAAGGACGTTCAACGCCGCTATGTATTGCTCTTTTAGAGAGAAAACACTCTTTTAAAAAAATGTATTTCTGTCGAAGTGCCCAGGGGCAAAGCTGCACTGCCGTGCAGAGAAGGAGAAAGCCGCTGATATGCGCCATAGGTCCAACAGCATACGCTCAGAGATGAGAGGAAACTCGCAGCTTTCTGCTCACACAACCAGTCGGCTCCGAAGAAAATTTCTGAATGAACAGACGCATTTCCCCACCCTTTATACCCGTATGTCCGGGGGCGGGACATGCAAATTCTGTCTGCCAATTTCTCATTGGCCTTTTCTCAAAGTTCAGAGATGCAAAAGGCTCTCAAGAGAGACCCCTAGAGTCGCTTCTTCGACACAACATCGATGTGAGCGACAGACGGGGAAACAAAGTTAAAAATCCACCATAACCTGGGCATGGCGTGCTTTTCCATATGGCTACCTCTCTGTGTGCGCCAAACCCATCTCTGGTGTTTACTGCGACATTTTTTAAGCTCTATTTTAGTTTTTCTGACCATAGAACCCAGTCCAAATTGATGTCCAGCAAACTGAAGACACTTGAGTTTGTTGTTGGAGGAGAGCAGAAGCTTTTTTTTCTTGAAACTCTCCAAAACTTATGATGTAGGTGACATCTGATTGTAGTTTTGGAGACTTTCTGACCCCAAGATGCAGCTAACTTCTGCAATTCTCCAGCTGTGATCCGAATTTTCAGCCACTCGAACCATCATCCTCACAATTGAAATGGACATTTTCAATGCTTTAGCTATTTTCTTATTGCCACTTCCCATTTTCTGAAGCTCAACAACCTTTTGCCACACATCATAACTTTATTCTTTGGTCTTACCTACTCTTATAGATGACTAAAGGAATTTGGCTTGTGTTAACTCATATTTAAACCCCTGTAAAACAGGAAGTCATGGCTGAACAATGTCATGTCTCTAGTCACCCAGGTGTCCTACAATTTTTAAAATATGAATGGGAATATACTTCAGATATATTTTACACATAAGAATATCTAGGGGTGCCAATAATTGTGGTAAGCATGTTTTCGATAAAAATATGTATGTAATTTTATTGAGTTATTGAGTTCCCCCCTTCAGTACATAAACAATATTTTTTCACAACCTTCTTTGGTTATATTTACCAAGGGTGCCAATGCAAACTGTAGTTCAGAAATTCTGTCATCATTTACTCTTCCCCCGTATTGTTCCAAAACCAGATGACTGGCGAACAGTTACAGTGTATCTAAATTCTAATTATTTTGCTAAAAATCAGTCTCCCAGGATCACTGGAGCCGCAACGTCATCTTCCTGTTGGAAGAATGCAGAACTCAAGAGCAAAATTAAAGGGTAAAAATGTTAATGACTAACAAATGTGTATGTATTGGGACCTAACATGCACTGACAACCTGTCCCCAATCTTTAATCCAAATTTATAGCAATTACACACAGGGAGCAAATTCTTAGACAAGTAAATTAGAGGCAGTCTAAAGTCTGGGAATCATGTGCAGTTACCGCATTTACTGTTGTGAGTAATAGATGGCAATTTACAGTGTCACAGAGAGAGGAAGTCCTTGTAACTGTATCAAATTTTTACTGTAATTTCATGAACATTTTCTATGTGCCTCATAGACTGAATATTACCTGTCTATGATATATAATGTTACAGAATATAATTATATGATTCACAGGGCTTTATAGTGCCATTGACCTCACTCATATTTAGTACTCACAAGATAATTTCCTTTTCTTTAAAACAGAGCTAGTCAAAAAGAAAAAAAAAATGTACTTAAAATATATGCTTACAGCATAGAAATATATGCTTACAGCATACTCAAAGTATTTATTTAGAGAGGATTTTTTTGATTGTATGCTTGAAAATACTGTAGGGAAGACCAGGCTAGCTGTTATACATTTTACTGTGGTAAATATTAATTAATGTTAATTTTTGAAAGTTAATTTTCGTTGACCCTTTTGTGTCCAAATTGTCTCAAGAAAGAAGGGAAGAAAGAAAGAAAGAAAGAAAGAAAGAAAGAAAGAAAGAAAGAAAGAAAGAAAGAAAGAAAGAAATCGCAATGTCTCACAATGAACCCTTTCCAGCCTGATCTCAATAATATATGTAGCTATTTGTACGTTAACATTTGTAACATTTAAACATACATGTTTTTAGATTTGGATAGACACTAAAAAGTTCAATACAGATGTTTGAAAGCATCAAATAAAAATTGATTTTTACGTATTTACAGCTTTAGAAATGTAAAATATTAACAAATCCATTTTGAATACACAAATCGATTATAAATCATTTTTGACATTTTTATAGATATTTCAGATCCTTTAACCCTACCCCAACCTTTAACATAACCACATTTCAACAGCCACAATAATTTATTCAGAAAAATAGAAAAATTCTGAACAAAAGTAGTCCAAAGATGATGCGCTGTATCCGATGTGCTCCCTGATAGCATACAATAGCATTGTGTGAGGTGGAGATTAGAATTTTAATTATTAATCGGTGTAAACCTTCTCCTGATGCAATCCATAACAGTGATGTCATAGTGATGCTGAGTTCGGAATGGCATTCTACCCATACTACTCTTACTACTATATGTCTATATCAGAAATACCAAGAGTAGTATGGTACTATGCAGGAGCGTAGCAGTCATTTTAAAAGTGGCAGGGACACAGCTGTGAGTAGGTGACTCGAACAAACCCAACACTTACAGAGCAGTATTCATATTTTACAGTACATATTAATATATAAGTATCATATTCATATATTGTAAGTATTATTTACTTGTATTTGTAGTATTTTAAAGATTCAAGTATTGCAAATTCATTACAAAATTTGGCAAAATCAGCGGCAAAATTAAAGGGCATCTTGTGGACCACTTCCTTCTGTTTCACACATGACAATAAAAGACTGAGCACAAGTTGGCGCTTGAATAAAGGGACATTTAATCAATGACATTAATGACAATTGTGTATGTGCACAATTAAATTTTTTACTCTGTGCCTGTGCATCCTGCATCTGTGTGGAAAGGCCTGAAAAGCATCACCAAGTACAAGACACTTCCCTCTCGCTCTGTAGACTAATGGCTACTAACTAATGGCTGATGAACTGAATGTGTTTTACTGCAGGTTTGAAAAGCCTAGTCTCACACTCCTCCCCCTCATTGATCTTCACTTCACACACACACACCAACACCTCCTGGAACCCCCTTGTCCCCCTTCCTGCTACTCAATCTGCACATTAATGATCTGTGAGGAGGATGTGTGCCGGGTATTTCGGAAACAAAATACTAGGAAAGCTTCAAGTCCAGATGGTGTTTCACCTGCCTGTCTGAAAGTCTGCACTGACCAACTTGCCCCCATCTTCACACAGATCTTCAATAGATCACTGGAGCAGTGTGAAGATCCCTGCTGCTTCAAATGCTCCACCATCATTCCAGACCCTGTCACTCTTACATCTGTGGTCATGAAGTCGTTTGAGAGACTGGTTTAGGCCTTCCTGAAGGACATCACTGGACCCCTGCTGGACCCCCTTCAGTTTGCTTACTGAGCAAACAGGTCTGTGGATGATGCTGTCAATATGGGACTGCATTATACCTGAGACTTATGCAAGGATCCTATATGTGGACTTCAGTTCAGCCTTCAATACCATCATACCTGATCTTCTCACAACCCAACAGACCCAGCTCTCCATGCCAACTACAATCTATCAATGAATCACCAGCTTTCTGACATAGAGGCAGCAGCTAGTGAGACTGGGGAAACTCACATCCAGGACCCTCACTATTAGCACTGGTGCTCCTCAGGGATGCATTATCACATGAATGACTGCATTGCAAAAGACCCCACTGTCAAGCTCCTGAAGTTTGCAGACAACACCACAGTCATTGGCCTCATCCACGATGGAGACGAGTCTGCAAACAGATGGGAGTTTGATCAGCTGGCTGTCTGGTGTGGTCACAACAAACTTGAGCTGAACACATTCAAAACAGTTGAGATGATAGTGGACAGGAGAAAAAAACATGGATAAATGAGCATTGTTGAAAGTGACTTTGTTGAAATGAACGAAGCCATGTTGATTAGACTGTCTGCCTATTACGTAAGGTTTGTTTCGGCTCATAAAACTCACCTGTGATTGGCTGGATGGTCACTCAATCAGCCCTAAGTAACAAAAAGCAAAGTATACTGTATACAAATCCACCATTTGGACTCGGTATGGGTTTAGCTTGAAAAAGTGTGGGGGACCAAGTCACCTTTTTAAAGAGTGGCGAATGTGCCCCTTGGCTGCTACGCCCTTGGTACTATACCATTCCAAACTCAGCCATTCAAACATATACAGAATACGGCATGTCGCAAATGGTCACGAGACACTTGAGAGCCAATGAGTATTCAATATCAAAACTGCTGGTCGTTATGCTTGAGGTGGCAATTTTTTGATTTTGAAAACAAAACCAACGTAGGTGTGATGGCTCTGTGGTGGATGGAGATCCAATAAAAATAAAAAGGCTTGAATTTGGGTCTGTTCTTCACAGAAAGGCAGCCTGAAGATTTGTATTATACCTAAAGTGATATAATCCTTTAAAACATTGTATATCAGAAATCACAGAACTGAATGAAAACATTAAAATGTCATATTATAATATCAACTGCATTAATTAAATGTGATGGTATTTAACTAATCTCATTTTTTATAAATTAAATATAATTAACTGATTAAATCTATGAATTATTCAATATTAATCAATTCAAACAGTACATCTAAACATTTGTATGTTTCTATAGGTGTTAATACATAAAATGATGGTCTTTAGATGCTGTTAATACGTCCGTATTGTACGTTTCGATGTCTATGCAAGTGTAAGAGTATGTACGTTTGCTAGAACCAAACTTTACATCAGAATACTGTACATATGAATTCTAATGAGATCATGTTGCAATTTCACATGACGGTACTATAGCCCGTTTTAAGTATTTTTTCCAGGGACTAGTACTGCTTGTAATTTTCAAACCTGAGGGACTATAGTTTCTCAAAGCTGTTTTAGGGGACATTTTTTGCTTTTATTCAGGGGTAGGTATTTTGGGGGCGGATAAGGACTATGGCAGACTGTGTGAGGTGCTGCAGCCTGTGATTGGTTGAAAACCTGTGACACAAATATCTCAAGGAATCTCAAGGAGTCCACAGTTGCCAACTTTTAGCTGCTAGCATGCTACTCAGAGGATTCCGATAATTTTAGGATTACCTTAATGTGTGTACATTCACTGGCGGCCAAAAGTTTAGAATAATGATCACAAAGGATAGTCAGGACATTACTGATGTTAAAAAACAGCACCATCACTATTTGAAATTTTTATTTTTTTTTATCAAATCTAGACTGGCCCCATTTCCAGCAGCCATCACTCCAAAACTTTATCCATGAGTTATCATGCTAAATTGCTAATTTGGTACTAGAAAATCACTTGCCATTTTATCAAACACAGCTGAATGCTATTTTGTTCATTAAATGAAGCTTAACATTGTTTTTGTGTTTGTTTTTAGTTGCCACAGTATGCAATTGACTGGCATGTCTTAAGGACAATATTAGGTCAAAAATGATAAAAAAGAAACAGCTTTCTCTAGAAACTTGTCAGTCAATCATTGTTTGAGGAATGAGGGCTACACAATGTTTAAAATTGCCAAAAAACTGAAGATTTCATCCAAAGGTATAACTACAGTCTTCAAAGACAAAGGACAACTGGCTCTAACAAGGACAGAAAGAGATGTGGAAGACCAGATGTACAACTAAACAAGAGGATAAGTACATCAGAGTCTCTAGTTTGAGAAATAGACGCCTCGCATGTCCTCAGCTGACAGCTTCATTGAATTCTACCTGCTCAACACCAGTATCATGTACAGCAGTAAAGAGGAGACTCAGGAGGACTTATGGGAAGAATTGCAAAGAAAAAGACATTTTTGAAACAAAAAACAGGAAAAGGTTAAAGTTGGCAGAGAAACACAGGCATTGGACAACAGATAATTGGAAAAGATTGTTATGGATCTATTGAGCTTTTGTGGGTTCAGCTAGACTGTAAGGTGAGTGAGTAGTGCCCGACAAGACAGCCACATCTATGGCAAGTGCCACAGGAAGTGTGGGGTGAAATGTCACCTGAGTATCTGGACAAACTGACAGTTAGAATAACAAGGATCTGCAAAGCTGTCATTGCATTTGTACTGTGTGACTATAAAGAAAATAATGTGTTTTCTGGATTACTACATCAGATTTTTCCTGGGATAATGAATATAAATAATCAGATGTTTAATGGGTAATTGAACTCTATTCTATACTAAACCATCATGAAATCTTATTTACATAAGGGAAGTATTGTGTGCCTGTTACTGTGTGGTTAAATTGCATCAAGACTTGCATCATGTCTTTTTTTTGTATTCAGTATAGTATTTTATGTCATAAAAGCCTTAATTGTATAAGATCGTGTTGATAAATAGGTTTATAGTGTATTTTCAACATGTCCTCTGAGTTCCGCTTGTGCACGTGGTTGCAAGCGCTTTCAACACATCATCTCATCTCTCACTCTGGCTGCACCATGGAGCACTGAACACACCGTTCTTGCGCCCAGTTTAAAATGTAATTTGAAGACACTAGTTGCGTCAGAATGCTGGAAAATGCCTTTGGAGGCTGTTGTTTAAAGATGGATTAAGGTAGGATGAAATAAGGTTCTTTTTAAACTGTTCAGGGAGTTCCATTCATCCAAAAACTCTGTCGTTTAAACCATTAACTGATCAGGTAGCTGCCTGTGTTTTCCGAGGCAGCCAAAGCTTGTATAAAAAAAGTGAAACTCCGATCCCAGTGTCCTCTATTGGTGTTGTTGATTTTGTTGTTGTTGCTTTTGAATCACACATGCAAATAATGTCACAAGATAAATGGTATATACTAGGATACATCACTACGAGGGTTACTTCAGTGAGTCATAATGCAAAAGAGGAAATGTCTCCATGGTTGATCTGTGCCTCGTAAGAGTTCTCATCTAGAATGTAACTAAGGGAAAAGTACAGGGAATGTAGGTCTGAAAGGGCCTAATAGTGTTCATGTGACAATGGGAACCTGCCAATAAACAGTCTACTCAGCAAAAAAGAAAGAAAGAAAATGAAAGAAAGCCTACATGTTAGGTCAGGATTTGAACCTGAGTCCATTTTATGCTAAACTATACCACCAAACATTCTTATGTTTAAATAAAGAATTACCCCTTCAAAAAATACAGTAGGTTACAAAGACCCAGGAGAGCACTCATAATACCTCTCTCCTCTCCATCAAATCCATCTCTTCCCAGGCTCTAATTTCCTCACACACTTATACATACAAGTCCTCTCTTTCACTCTCACTATTATGTCAGTGTCACTGCAGGTATTGTTCCTCCATGCTGAATCTGAAGAAAGCTAGGTGTGTGTTCCTAATGTTGGCACCAGCTCTTGCATACTCAGCATTTAGTATTGTATGTGTACAGTTTGTGCAATCTCACTCTCTCACTAAGACACTCTGAGTACTCACTGACAGCTCTATCTCTTGCCCTCAATAGGGTGTAATTTGTGAGGGCATTGTTGTGCTGGGGATGGGTAATTAAGAAGGTGAGGTAAGCTACCGAGGATGGGCGTTGACAGCATTCAGACTGCTGTATATATCTCCGTTTTCTCCAAGGGTCTCACATACACTCTAGTCACTCAAGTCTCTCTAAGTGTCTGAAAAAAAGATGCTTTTGATAAACCTTCTTACTTTTCAGGCGTTCAGAAGTGAGAGTGAGCGGTGTCCAACACTATTCCTATAAATTAATAAAATATAAGCTATAAATTACTGGTTACAGTAATCAAGTTACTTTTAAGTCAAAAAGAGTTGTGTAAAATTACATTTTATTTTTTTTATCAGATTACAGTTACTGACTTTCATTTAAGGTAATTAAAGAACATGGGTTACACGTATTTATAAAATTGCTGTCAATCAGAGCAGTGGTATATTAAATTTTAGGGGGGCTAGAAGCAGTATTGGGGTAATGCCCCCAAGTCAACATAACCGTATGACATCCCCAGGTCAACACAACTGTATAATTTCCCTAGGTCAAAATTACTGTATGACGTCCCTAGGTCAACATAACTGCATGACACCCCTTGGTTAACACAACTGCATGATGTCCCTAAGTCAACACAACTGTATGATGTCCCTATGTCAATATAACTGTATGATGTCCCTAGGTCAACATAACTGTATGACGTCCCTAGGTCAACATAACTGTATGATGTCCCTTGACCAGCAAAACTGTATGACATCACTAAGTCTGTTGACTGTATGACAAATCTAGGTTAATACAACTGCATGACGTTCCTAGGTGAACACAAATGTATGACATCCCTAGGTCCACACAACTGGATGATGTCCCCAGGTCAATAAAATTGTAAGATGTCCCTATGTCAATACAACTGTATGACATCCCTAGATCTACACATCTGTATGACATCCCTATGTCAAAATATCTGCATGGAGACCCCAGGTCAACATAAATGCATGATGTCCCTATGTCAACACAACTGCATGAATTCCCTAGGTAAGCACAACTGCATGACATCACCAGGTTACATAACTGTATGATGTCCCTAGGTCAACACAACTGCATGACATCCCTAGGTCAACAGAACTATATGATGTCCGTATGTCAACATAACTATGCAATGTCCCTAGGTTAACATGAAATGTGTGATGCCCTTAGTTCAACACAACTGTATGATGTCCCTAGTTCAATACAACTGTATGATGTCCCAAGGTCAACACAACTGTATGATGTCCCTAGGACAACATAACTGTGTTATGTCCCTAGTTCAACACAACTGTATAATGTCCCTAGTTCAACACAACTGTATGATGTCCCTAGGTCAACACAACTGTATGATGTCCCTAGGACAACATAACTATATGGTATTTCTAGGTCCACATATCTGTATGATGTCACTAGATCTACACAACTGTATGACATACCTAGGTCAGAATAACTGGATGATATCCCTAAGTCTGTTGACTGTATGACATAACTGCATGATGTCCCTAGGTTAACATAACTGTATGACATCCCTAGGTCCACACAAATGGATGATGTCCCCAGGACAAAAAAAATTGTATGATATCCACATGTCAACACAACTGTATGACATCCTGAGATCAACAGAGCTGTATGACATCCCTAGGTCAGCATAACTTTATGACATCCACAGGTCATCACAACTGTAAGATGTCCCTAATTTAACACATCTGTATGACATCCCTATGTCAACATAACTGTATGATGTCCCTAGTTCATCACAACTGTATGATGTCCCTAGGTCAGCACAACTGTATTATGTCCCTAGGACAACATAACTGTATGATGTCCCTAGTTCAACACAACTGTATGATGTCCCTAGGACAACATAACTATATGGTATGTCTAGGTCCACAAACTGTATGATGTCCCTAGGTCAACACAACTGTATGATGTCCCTAGTTCATCACAACTGTATGATGTCCCTAGGTCAGCACAACTGTATTATGTCCCTAGGACAACATAACTGTATGATGTCCCTAGTTCAACACAACTGTATGATGTCCCTAGGACAACATAACTATATGGTATGTCTAGGTCCACATAACTGTATGATGTCCCTAGGTCAACACAACTTTTATGCCCCTAGGTCCAAACAACTGTATTTTGTCCCTAAGTCAAAATAACTGTGTGGCTGTATTTCCTTTAATTTAGTTTCAAAAGTATCCTATTTATAACAATGATTCACATATTTTTGTAATCTTGTTCCTTTGCACAATTCCTTCCACACTACTCTTCTATGGAGAAAGAAAAGTGTACATTCATCCATCCATCCATCTTCAACCGCTTATCCAAAGTCGGGTCACGGGGGCAGCAGATCCAGCAGGGGGCCCCAAACTTCCCTATCTCGAGCTACATAAACCAGCTCTGACTGGGGGACCCCGAGGCGTTCCCAGGCCAGTGTGGAGATGTAATCTCTCCACCTAGTCCTGGGTCTTCCCCGAGGCCTCCTCCCAGCTGAACGTGCCTGAAACACCTCTCTAGGGAGGCGCCTAGGGGGCATCCTTACCAGTTGCCCAAACCACCTCAACTGACTCCTTTCGACGCAAAGGAGCAGCGGCTCTACTCCGAGCTCCTCATGGATGACTGAGCTCCTCACCCTATCTCTAAGGGAGAAGCCCGCCACCTTTCTGAGGAAGCCCATTTCGCCGTGAGGCTTCTGAGGAAGCCGCTTGTACTTGAGGAAGCCTTCATGACCATAGGTGAGGGTAGGAACAAAAATTGACCGGTAGATCGAGAGCTTTGCCTTCCGGCTCAGCTCTCTTTTCGTGACAACGGTGCGATAGAGCGAGTGCAAAACCGCCCCCGCTGCCCCGATTCTCCAGCCAACCTCCTGCTCCATTGTCCCCTCACTCGTGAACAAGACCCCGAGGTACTTGAACTCCTTCACTTGGGGCAATACCTCCTTCCCTACATTCAAACATTAATTAAATAAATAAATAATAATAATAATGTCTTCTTTAACCAGATAATTCACTTTTAGTAACGTGTGGCAAAATGGCAAAAAGTTTTATTTTCAAATTTCGGCCGAAAGAGAAAAAAAGGTCAAAATCTTTTGAGAATTTAAACAGAAACTGTTACTTTTAAACTCGGTAACAGAAACATTCACATGGAGAAAAAACATTGTTTATATTGAACATTTAAATTCCACATCCCAAAAAGTGATGTGATGGCTTTCTTGGTCATGAGTTCCTTAATAAATTGCATTTTCCCATGCTCCGTTAATGTTTGTTATTGTGTGACATAGTTGTTAATGTCAAGCTCCAATAGGACATTAAAGAAGCATAAAAGCACCATTAAAGTTGTCCATATGACATGATATATGACTGTATTATGTTTATATTCTCTGGCATCCATACAATAGATTTGTTAATCGCAAAGGAAGTAAATACATGTTCTGCATGCAATGAGCGCTGCTCTGTTGTTGACACACACTCATTGCTGCATGTGCACACAAAAAAAGCCCCTTAAAGTTAATATTTTAGTTATCTTCAATCATTCTAAAATCATTATTCATTGAACCTTCCCCTCCCACATACAGTAGTTCTCAAATCTCATGTGCACTTGCATATATACAAATATAGATAAAAGTAGCGTAAATATTCTACTTAATGCAATAGTTCACCTAAATAATGACAGAATTGTCATTTTTGGGGTGAAGTATTCCTTTTAGTGTATATGAAATGTTACTTTTTTTTGTTTTATATGATCATAGAATGTTTTTGTATCTCATAATTGTACACTGAACATTAAAAATCATCAGAATTGAAAATACAATACAATACAATACTTAATCCACGGTGAACTAATTTATACACATTATCTCAAAAACAGCAGTTCTCTTTCAGTATGCCTTCCCTCCTCTCAGTTCATCATTCTATGCCATGCTTATTGGTCAACAGAATGAGAAAGAGGGAGAGAGAGAGATGAACGTCTCCCTTTAATTGATAAAGCTATAATATGAGCCATTTCTCCACCATCTGCTAATTAGAACCATGAAGGGGAAGAGATTGGATGTCTGGAGAAGGGGTCTGCCATCTGAGGGGGTCTTTGATCTTATGACTTGTCTGCTGTGCTGTTTTTCTTCAAGCTTTCCTGCACTTGAGCAGACAGCGGCTTTCACTCTTGGGGATACGAGCACTAATGGATCACTTGAAGAGGCCTTTAGCTTTACGGCTGGTGCTAAGCAATATCAGCTGCTCTGAGGCCAGTGGCTGCAGAGTTCAGTTTCTCATGAAGTGCTTTGTCAAATAAGCCCACTGGGAATAACAGTTGGACTGCAACGGACGTGGGGGTGTCGTCTGCGAAAGACGAGGTAGAAAGTCCATCAAGGTGACTCCAAAACCACAGTCCCCTGACCGTTATTCAGTGGGCTGAAATTCCAGAATACACAATGGAATTCTAGAGCATCGGCAAGGCATGGGACATTTTGGGACAATTACTGTATTACACTGTACTGTACAGCTGACAATAACTCACTTCACAACTCGCTTTTAGCACCCCTATGTGGACAATTCACCCAGAAAATGAAGCTCAAATTTGTCCATATGCCCAATAACACTTACCGCTATGGCCACTGGGGGACGTGTTTCGAATTTCGGTAAGAACAGACCGATTTTAGCTAAAGAAAAGTCAACATACTTTTTCCGATTTCCCTGTGAGATCAGTCTGAAACAACGCAAGTTCCCAAATGAATACGTGAGCTTCTCATTGCATTCATGAATATTTAACGAACATCAATATTTTTACACAAAAATGACATTTTGGGTTGTTTCTCACTATAACATTTATGAGTTGCATTGATGACTTTTCTTTTACTTTTTAGCCTTTTTTTAATGTTTAAAGTGAATATCTATCCACTGCAATTGTATTAAGAAGAAAGACCGCAATTTTAATTAAAACATCTTTTTATGTTCTGCATGATAAATAAAGTAATATGGGTTTGGAACCACATGGGGGTGAGTAATTTATTACAGAATTTTCATTTTTGGGTTACATTTATTCTTTCATTTGTACTCAGTTTTTCAGACTTTAATCTCGATTTTTGATATCAGTAATTCATTTCAAAGTTGTCTGAAAGCTGTAACTTTGACACCACTTTGATTTTGCTTTGCAATTGAACTAAAGTTTTCTTTTTTAGTGGGTTGACATTTTTATAGTGATTTGCGTGACCCACTGATTAAGTGTTGATTATGTGTGAGTGACGCGGCTTTCCGTTGGATTGTTATGACGAGGATAATCAAAGGATAACTGCCCAGCTGTTTCTAATATAATGCCTAATCCTCACCCTCTTGCCTATCTAATGTAATCATGTTATGTTGTATAAACCTAACAACAAACATTTATTTGACTATTGTTTAGATATGTGCTGTTGAAATTACATTATTAATCAGTTTCTTTATATTGAAAATTTGAGGGCAATAAGAGTGAATGAAATAGGAGCCATTTGTTTTCCTTTTTTATGATTTAAAAAAAAACATCTTTGAAAGGTGGGGGTTTGAGCCATCAGCGCTGTTCTTTTGCCTCTAAGTACAGAGTCGTAAATATATCCAATAGCATGTGTTTCAAATTGCCCATTGGTTATGGATTGCTTTACGAGAGCTGCTTGTTAGTGGCCCAGTGGCTTTAGCCTCTGTTTATTTACCCCCAGGGAACCAGAGGTCAATTAGTCGGGTCACACAACAGACAATCCTGTTCTTGAGCTGGCTGCCTTTCCACACTGATCTGAAACCAGTTTTGCAGTTCCTCTTGTTAGTAATAGAGAGCAGGATTTTCGCAGGAAATTCTGCTTCCAGAGTGATATCTGATAAAGACCAATTAACTCTGTTGACTTCTGTTGCTGTTTGAGAGCTTCTCTTATTAATGAGACTGTTTGTGATGATGTTCCAGAAGTAAGACATGAGAGTAGGAGTTTTGGACTGCCTAGCTGAAAGAATTACACTGATCAGCCACAACATTAAACCACTAACAGATGAAGTGAATATCATTTATTATCTCGTTACAATGGCACCTGTCATGGGGTGGGATATATTAGGTAGCAAGTGAACAGTCAGTTCTTGAATTTCATGTGTTGGAAGCAGGAAAAATGGGCAAGCGAATGGACCTGAGCAACTTTGACAAGGGCCAAATTGTGACAGCTAGACGACTGGGTCAGAGTATCTCCAAAACGCTGGTCTTGTGGGGTGTTCCCTGTATTCTGTGGTTAGTGCCAACCAAAAGTGGTCCAGGGAAGGATAACCGGTGAACCGGTGACAGGCTCATGGGTGCCCAAGGCTCACTGATGCGTGTGGGGAGCAAAGGCTAGCCCGTCTGGTTTGATCCCACCCAGAGGATATATTGTAGCACAAATTGCTGAAAAATGTAATGCTGGCCATGCTAGAAAAGTATCATAACACACAATGAATCACAGCTTGCTGCATATGGGGCCACAGACCGGTCAGAGTGCCCATGATGACCCCTGTCCACAGCCGAATGTGCCAACAATGGGCACGTGAGCATTCTAACTGGACTATGGACCAATGGAAGAAGGTGGCCTGTTCTGATGAATCACGTTTTCTTTTAGATCATGCAGCTAGCCGGGTGGTGTGCATTGTTTACCTGGGGAAGAGATGGCAGGAGGATGCACTATGGGAAGGCAGGCCGGTGGAGGGAGTGTGATGCTCTGGGCAATGTTCTGCTGGGAAAACTTGTGTCCTGGCATTCATGTGAATGTTACTTTGGCAAGTACCATCTACCAAAAGATTGTTGCAGACTAATCGCAACCTTTCATGGCAACAGTATTCTCTGGCCTCTTTCAACAGGATAATGCACCTTGCCACACTACAACAATTGTTCAGGAATGGTTTGAGGAACATGACAAAGAGTTCAAGGTGTTGATTTGGCCTCTAAATTTCTCAGATCTCAATCCAATTGAGCATCGATGGGATGTGTTGGACCAGAAAGTCAG
Organism: Moxostoma hubbsi; assembly: GCA_032164185.1. Lineage (NCBI taxonomy): Eukaryota > Metazoa > Chordata > Actinopteri > Cypriniformes > Catostomidae > Moxostoma > Moxostoma hubbsi. The sequence continues at coordinate 6,596,523 of JAVLUX010000006.1, read as the reverse complement.
ATCCATGGAGGCCCCACCTCGCAACTTACAGGACTTAAAGGATCTGCTGCTAATGTCTTGGTGCCAGATACCACAGGACACCTTCAGGGGTCTTGTGGAGTCCATGCCTTGACAGGTCAGAGCTGTTTCTGCAGCACAAGGGGGACCTACACGATATTAGGCAGTGGGTTTTCATGTTGTGGCTGATTGGTGTATAGATTATATAGGGGGAGACCGGGGCTAGTTGTTTGGTTTTGAGTCAAAAGTCAAAATATACAAGTTTATTTAAGTTTATTTTAGTAGTTTTATATGTTGACATTTGACATTATAACATGGTTTATACTGTATCACATTTTGTTTTAATAAATGTCACATCAGAACAAGTTTTAAAAGCTGTAATTTTATATAATTTATTCATTTCAATTTCTGACCGCCCAAACAATTGTCATATATTTTTGAATGTTTGATTAATAATTGTTGTTGTTTCACCAATTAGTTTGTCAATTATAATTGTTTTTCTGATTAAAATCAGAAAGGCTGTTCTATATTGTAGAGCGCATCTAAACGCATTCAGCGGGAGACGCAGACATAAACAGTGCGCAATAGCGAAAGCCGTCGTGGTGGAATAGGAATAACTACCCCCAGTCAGACAACAGAAGGGGGGCCCACTGAATATGTTTTGTACCAGCAGCCCTGCCTGTGGTAACCAGGAAATAATCACGTTTACATAAACAATTGTTTGCACGATTTGGAAGTTGCATTTTTGCTTTAAAATTACATTTGTACTCCACTGGCAGTTCGGTTTAGGGTTGGGGTTTAACAAAACATGCATTCCTGTTGACTGTATTCCATCATTTACATCTAAAAACTTACTTTTGGCGCCACTCTGTGGACATTTCACCTGGACTCTGAAGCTTACATGTGCCAATATTTTCAATGACAATTCCAGCTTCAGCCACTGGCAGCAGTGATTCGAATTTCAGGAAGCACAGACCAATTTCAGCAGCAAAACATTTGACCTAAAGTTGCAGAATATACAGTTAGATCAGTCTGAATATGACAGATTTGGAAGATTTGTAGGATAAAAATATTTACTGTTCAAACAAACTAAGAGTAGAACTGAATCCACAGGCAGTTTGGTATATGACTGAAGTGTATTACTGAGTCATATTTTTATGCTGTAAAAAAAAAAGATGCATTTCAGAGAAAAACAGAAGGATATGCTCCATATAACCTCAAACAGCATGATAATGGGTATGCAGAACCCAAAGACAATAGAATAGACCAGACACCCTAGCTTCAATTGTTCTCTGTGTTTATATTTTTTTAGGCCCAAATGAAGGGCTAACTTGATTTATTTCTTCTAGTATTTCTTCTAGTATAGAGTATTTTAAAAGTACTGGGAAATCCCTTCTAGAGAGGCTCAATGTTCAGTGTCAGACAATATTTTTCATATTATATTATTTAATTTTACAATCATTTATAGGCCTATTTAAATTGTTTCAATCTAAATATTGAATCTGGCTAATATGTGCCAAAGTTTGAAAATGCATGAATGTGAATGAGATTTCCGGAAAGATTTTCATTGAATGAGGACATCAATTTCAGTTTTTTTTCCTCAGACAAAGCTATCATATGGCTCAGTTGACTTGGAATATCTTGAGCATAGGTCATAGCGCTTTTTTATCCTTATTGGAATTTGACAGCCCCAGGTCACTGTATAGAAAAGAGCTGCAAAAACACTGTCAAACATCTCTTAACATCTTCATTTTTCAATGAAGAAAAAAGTAATACGGGTTTGTAACGACATTAAAATGAGTAAAGTACATTTTTGCATGAACTTTTCCTTTAAGACAAAACCTTTGATGTTCTTTGAAATTTAGTCATATTTTGGGTTCTTATTTCATTGTTGCCTTATGGTAAATCCAATGGACTTTAAAGCCTCTCCAGTGAATTACAAGACATACCAACAAAAAAAAGTACAAACAGGGTCAAAGGGGGAGGCTTGTTCTTGGATTTTGCCCTACTGTATCCAGGATTTGGAGGGATCAAGACTGTTTGGTTAACTTAAATCTAATGCACACAGTCAGGGAAAAGAAGAAAGATTGGCTTCATAAGCCCCCGGGAAAACAGAGCCAGACAAGGCTGCCGGTCTGTGTGCACTTAAATCCGTCTCCTGCTCTACCGTCACGTCACTGTTAGTCATTTGAGAAATGTAGAATTGTTCCGTAAAAAAAACAGCCTGATGGAAAATATAGTAATGGACAAGCCCTTGTTGTCCTTCAAGTTTTGTTTTTAGAGAAAGCTATCAAAATTTAGTGGGGTTTATGCTTAAAACAAGAAAAATATATTTGCCAAAAAATATTTTGTTCTTGTTATAAGCAGGTTACAAGCAAGGTTACTAAATGTTGGTATAGATTTCTTTGAAAACAAGACAAAAATCTGATGTTACTTTGCTTCTCCATTAAATTCAGCTTGTTTTAAGTTAAAAACAGGACAAAAAACTCTTTATTAAGGTGAGAAAATGATTGCAGAATTTGCCTTTTTGGGATGAACTATTCCCTTAATGCTGTAATAATTACATTATGTCCTCAATTTTAGTTCATTAAAATGGACATTCTGGTTCACAATGGTTCAGTTCACTGGTCTTGGTCTCGGCTTCATTCTGGGCCTTGAGGAGTCTAGCCTGAGTCTGGGATTTGGAGGGTCTGGTCTTGACTTCAGCTCTGACGCACATATGGGCACATTAACACGTAACTTGGTCTATCATATGGCTTGTTTAGAACCACACCTTATACATAAAACAGTTTTGAGCTCTGCAATGGTTTCAGTAGGGTTGAGAGCTTTGTTAGGTTATTTAGTTTACCACAATTGGGTATTTTAAGCTTATATTTGTAAGGATAATAGCAACAAGTAAACTGCTTAAGGGGAGTCTGTGCTGTTTTATTGAACAAAGACTAGATTCCAAATCCAACGCCTAATCATCACAGGTTGAGCAGCAATGGTGGTGAGCTTTAAACAGTGACTTCTTCAACAAGTTTATCCAGTTCAATTTAATTGTGCACTTACTTTTCAGTACAGTCATTTGGCTCACATCAGGAGTATTTGTTTTCAGTTTTTGTGGTTAAAGCTTGTTAATGTTTGCGACTGGGATTCATGTAGGAGATGCTGGTTCAAAATCGGTGTGGAAGAGCAACATCTCCTGGAGCTAATTACACTGGGGGAGGAGGCCGTTTTCTTATTTATTTGACCCAACATCATGATGCAATTTGGTTTTATCACCAACAGAATACTTATATAGCGGCTGTACGATTTCCTGTAACAAACACGTGTGTTGTGCCATTAGAGTGAGTGATTTCACACAGTGGGATGCCATCATGTGGATGAGGGGGGAAAACAAGTGCTAATGGAATTGTTGCACTAAAAATGCTCAGTTATTGAGTCTTGTTATGGGTTTATTGGTTTTCCATGTTGTCCTTAAAGGGATAGTTCACCCAAAAATGAAAATTCTGTGTTATGGTACTCACATCACCATCATTTCCAGAAGGAAGGAAAGTAGAATGTGTGTCTTATGGATTTGGAATGACATGAGGGTGAATAGAAAATACATTTTGGGGTGAACTAATCCTTTAAGTTGCTAATAGGAAGGATGACAAGTATCACAGATAATGCAGAGGATTTGTCTTAGTGAAAGAAACCTGAGTTTGCATAGCCCAGGCATGTGTACATGAAACAGCCTGACCTGATGTCTGATAACGGATTGTTTGTGTTCACGTAGACATTCACATGAACAGGTCACGGCCACTCAAGTCAAGATGGAGACACCACGTCAAATCAAAAAGGAGCCCAACTGGGCATATAATTTATTATCAAAGCCTGAGTCACTTTTATAATGTTCAAGTAAGTTCCTCAGGCTTTAATGCTAGGCACGCAAGCGTAGTAGTCTACCTCTGCATAGAAGCATATTATTGTAAATCCCAAATGCCCAGGGACATCCATTAAATAAATTCAAAGCTAACCCACCATGTCTCCAGTGGGCTTGACCCTGCTCGGATCCTCAGAGTTAAATAATACAAGTTATCCCAACACAGCAGATCATGAAGATATGTGCCCAGCGAGAAGTCGAGTTTCACATAAAGTACCCTGCATTGGAGAGATATTAGATAAATGAGATCAAAATTACATTACTGTGCTCTTTATGGAGCTGTGAAAAAAGCATCGCCCACAGGTATGTTGCTTGGCCTCGTAATTCGCTCCAGAATTGTTACCATCTGGACTGACATTGAGGAATGCTTCTCTCTTAAAAACCTCAAAGCAAATGATACAAGGAAAATACCATGTTCATAACATGGTGTAGTATTACTGGATGCTTACACACACACAAACACACACATACACACTGATAGGCTCCCACGATTATCGAGGCGGAGATCATGCTGGCTTCTGGCGTCTAAGTTGGAGCAATCATTGTGGAGCCAGGACTCTTTTCTATATCCAGCTCATATCCATGTATGAATGAGAACTGATATAGTAATTCTGTCATGATTTTTTTCATGACATTTACGGTAATGAGAATCATCCATGAAACCCATGGGAATAGTAAAAGTAAAATGTCCAAAGTGTACAGAAAATAATGTCAGAATGCAAACAATGGCCCTAAATAGGCTTAATTTTCTTCCAAATCTAGATTCATAATTTCTTTAGATTGATATGGGGTTAATATGACCAGGACATTTCCTTGACAGGATATGCAAGAATCACCAATAAGCTTGTAATTACAGTAAATCCTCTCAAAACTTTTTAAGATGCACAGGTAGGTCAAAAAGACCACCAGCATTTATGTTTTTCAAAGAGACTGATAGACCCAAAAGATGAACCAAAGAACTTGAATGAATTAATTAATGAATAAAACATAATCTAGTAAGCAAAATAGCCAAGAACATGGTTTTACATTAGCCACTTTTCCACCATCGTGTCAAACAGTTCTGAGCACATTGAGGAACAGTTCCAGTATCAGCAATGTTCAGAACTGCACGTGTACAAATCGTTCTTGGCCCGGTTCTCTCGGTACGGTTAGCAAACCGTGCTTAACTGTGCTGGTGGAATGGTTATTGGATGTGACGACTCACGATTGTCAATTTGCCAACGTTACGGTAACTAATTTGTTTCTCAGTAACTGACAAACTTTGAAATTTCATAAAATAATAGTGTATGTTTGGTGTATCTTCCTGATTTGTTGATGATGGTTTAACATTATTTTTCTACACACTTTTTTTTTTTTATCAAGGAGGTAGATTATGCAATATTTAATTATATTATTTGTGTATATATATATATATATATATATATATATATATATATATATATATATATATATATATATATATACATATTGTCAATAAATATCTGGGTAGTCTGAGAAGTTTTACCTTTCCTTTTTGCATCATGGGCTGTGTCTTTCCTGTGCTTTTGCAGAGTAAAAACTTGGGGGAAAAGCAGTCCTAAAAACTGGAATATGCATTCATCCTCCATAGTTCAATAGCTCCAATCTTTACCTCTCACATCATCGTTAACTGACGTTATGTACATTCAAACACCACAGTGGAATTGTAATCATGCTAACTGGCCTGGATCAGTACAGAATGGCATGGTTTCGCAGTGAGAATCGTCCGACCCGATGGTGGAAATCTGATCATTGTCTATTTCTCTAGCTCTGTTTTAAAACCAAATGAGCTGCAAATTAGGCAGCATTTTAAGACAACAGCTGAAGACACACTTCTGACGCAAAGGCTGTTCCTAAAGGTAGGCTGCATGATTATCCATAAAATATCAATATAAATAATACTATTTAGCTCCAATATTTGTGTGTTGTAATTCATTTTTATGCTTTTAATGGTCCCACGGCATTAGCTTAGCAACATGCTAATGCCAAACTCAATTGAAATCAATTGTGTATCGAGTCTCTTGTGAACTTCAAATGATTAGCACTATTGGTATGATGTAGCACACTTTAAATCAGTCACTTTTGTGGCTCCATTTAAGTTAGTATGCTGGTTTAGAAGGCACTTACCTATGTAGGCAATCAATAGCAAAGTAGCGCACTTCGTTTTAGAAACAGAATGTGATGTACTGTCTAAGCTGATACCACCATATAAATTTAATACTCATGTGAAAATCTATTTGAAAATCTATCATAATACAAATTTCAACAGATGTGACATAAAAGTATTTCTTATTATTCATTATTAGCAATTAGCTTTTAGGGTAGCACATTTTCAGAAATGTCATTTATTGACAGTCATTCACATTAATGAATGAAAATCGTCTGCAACACCAAAAAAAAAAACATATTTAAAATAGTGAAACAATTTTTCTGGGTATATCTCTTTTAAAGTCTAAATTTAATTTTAGTGAGCTACATAGGACCAAACATTTGGGTGTGCTAGCTTATTCGAGTCTCACTCTGTTAGCTTAGCAACATGCTAATGCCAAACTTATTCAAATTTGTGTCGAGACATATGCAAACGTTACACAATTAACACATATGTTATTATAATGATTGGATTCATATTTTTATAATTTTAATATGGAATCATGATATATTTGATTCAATGGCAAAATTATTTATAATGATGTATTATTGGCAAGTAGCTGTTAGACAGCGAGACTTAACAGCAACAGTTGCTCTGGGCTTATATCTTTTGAAGTCCAAATTTAATTTGATCCTGAACACAGTGATTTTGCTAAATAGCATCACTGACCTGTCAGCAAGGATAGGGGGTCATTGAGGGACACATGAGGGCACCTAAGGGTTTGCCAGGAGCCGCCCGCTGTCCTGTCGCCCCCACACCCTGCCACCGTACGAGAAAAAGCTGTTGTTAATAAAACTTTAAAAGAGGAGGATGAAAAGGAGGAGAAATTGAGCAGCCCAGGCTGTATTATTACTTCTCTATAAGGGAGCTGCCCTCTTGCTGGGCAGGCCGGCAGTGTCAACCCTTCGGGGTGGGAGGCGTGAGGACAGGACAGGGATGGGATGGGCCTTGGACGGGTATTTGACCACTGTTGCCCCCGGGGCAAAGCAAATGATTTGCTTCTCAGAGGCTTCAAAGGGAGGCAATTACTTTTAAGTAACCGTATGAATAGATTGTCTTGCCAGGGAGCATTCTGAGAGGAAAACAGAGAATTGCTTTGAGGGAGACACCACACCTCATCCAAACATGTTTCACTAAACAAGCACAGAGCCTGTCTTTAATTGCACAACAAATGGAATAATGTAAAGATTATTAAAAGGATAGTATAGATAATATATAGATAATAAGAATTCGGTCGTAATTGAGGCATGGTTTGTGTGGTGCATTGCCATTGAGAAAGAATTTAAGGAAACGATTCCCACAAAGTCAGTCACCACTGAGTTCCAGCACTGAGAGAGAGATTATTAGAGAGTCCTTTGAGGCCTACCTCACCTGCAGTGAGAGGACTATAGTGCTCAGTGGGCAAATAGAGATCACAGCAGCTGCCAGAGCTGTTAGCCAAAGCGCCCTACAGAGAGAAAGAAAAGAGGATGCAAGGCCTTTCAGTTCACTGCCACTTAGTAACAGCAGCCTTGTGGAAAAGCTTGCAAAATGGGAAAGAGAAATCCCCATCCACCCTTAATATCTTTCTCTATTATATATGGGTGAGATAGCAAAAGTCAGAAGGAACAAAACAAGTGACTAAACTTTAGTGTTAGCGCTGTATATGTTAGCATGGGTTGACGTATGGATAGACAGGACACGTTTATGAATGTCTCAGCAGGGTGAAATCTTTTAGAATGCAGATATCAGCATAAAGGGTCAGACATGGCAGATGCTGTGTGGAAAAACTTTAGAAATGCTCACGGACAAAGGAAGTTTGTGGTGTGAGAACAGCCTGACAAGCTGCCTCAGCATTACTCACAGGAACTAATTAAATTTGTTTGGAATTAAAGGTGGTAATTAAGTTCGCTCAGAATAAAAATGACCTGATTCAAAACACTTAACTACAAATATAAACATGACTTCTTGTTAAATTAAACGCAGCAGCTGCTTTCTCGCGCTAGATTGCTTTTTAGATGTAGTGTCAAGTCATCTTTTAAAAACACATAACGGTACACCTGCGTTCTGTTTTATTTGTTTCATTTTTGTAATGCAAGGATGCGTTTGGTTCAAACAGCCCCTAAGGCAGTATGCTAACTGAATTTCTACGTCATAAGTGGATGCTCTGAACCCAATCTCGTGACAAATTTTAATAATAGATTAGTTGGCTCGTACTTTAACTCCAAATAAACAAACCAGAAAGTCGAACCCCTTACACGAACCCCTAGAAACTAGCATTTGTGTAGCACGGAAGAAAGAAAACATCAGTGTTTGGAATGAGATGAGGGAACCATATTACAAGTTATTGACATAAGGCAGTCATTTGTATTGCCTTAATAAATATGGCATGAGTAACCAAATTCGTTCACCAAATGTATTCCTTTCTTAAAATAAAGTGTTGTTCAGTAGGCTAGCTAAAATATGATGCTTATTGAATCGACTTGAAATCTCTTTATTTATTGGTTGGTCTCTGTGGGAATTAAAGCTGTACCTTTTCGTACAAGCCAAGTCGTAGGATATCTTATGATTTCGCCATGTCAAACGGAGTAATACAAGACTATGTTGGTTATCTATAATGGCAGCTACTGCGTTAACTGCGTTATACAAATAGTGCTCCTCACGCAAAGCATACAGGAGACTGGACTGAATATTGATTTTAGTAGAGTTAGCTTGCAGCATGTTGCTAAGCTAACACAGTGATACTCAAATATGGAGTAAATTAGTCTGTTTTAATTTGATGGGACATTTGTATCTATACTTTTTTGGTATTGAAAGAACTCAAGAATATTTTTGATCAACATCTCTTAACATTCTCTCATTTTGTCCTCCATCTTGGGTGGATTTTTTCCAAAGAGCTCAGCACAAAACCTTCTTTGCAAAGTATACACACTTTTACAGTTAATCTGTAAATATACAAGAGTTATACTGATATACTGAAATATACTTAACAGACTGATTGCACTGTGAATTGGGTGACGGTAAGTGAGAAGTTCTGAAATTGGTCTGTGCTTACTGAAATTTGAAGCAGTGTGCCCCCAGTGGCCAAAGCTGAAAGTTTTGTTGAACGTATGGGCATTTGCAAACTCCAGTTTCTGGTTAAAATGACCACAGAGTGGCATCAAAAGCTAGTTGTTTTGTAGTTGTAAATGATGTGAGACACTCAATAGGAATGTACATTTTATTAACACTAACCCCCAAACCCAAACACCAGCCCTAAACCTAACTGTCATTGGAGTACAAATTTAATTGTAGATTAAAAATGCAACCTCCAAATCCAATCACCTTTTGGAACAGTCTTAACATCTGGAACGCACCAATGATGCTTTGCAATGCTGCCTTTTGAGGGCCTTCACTATATTTTAGAACAGAGTCTTTTTAGAGTTTCTTTAACCATGTGCATTCTTGTTATATAGAAAAATATTGTCCTTTTTGTTATTTACTGTAGCAGTACAGAGTAACACAACTCACCGGCCTAATAGATGCTCGTGTGAAAGCATTGAATCAGCTGTCTAATCTCTTAATCAATTCCTTATAGTCACTGCTAATTATACCCAACTCTTGATAACAGACTTCACAAGAGCCTTTGAAATGCAACAAGTCAATTACCTGTAAGGTGGATTAATGTAAGCTTACTGGCCCTGTGATCTTCCTCTCGGCCATCCCCTCCCTCTCCACCCCATTCTCCTCACACAGCAAGACACATATCCCTTTAAGGCATTACCCACGCATTTAATTTGCATGGCCCTGCAGACAATTATCACTCTCAGAAAAGTGCAATTGTGTTTTCTACCTCATTAAGCAATAGAGCAACAAAGCACCTAGTTACCTCTTCCCCTTTCTCTACTTTCCTACCCTTTTTTCCCGCACACCTTCTGTCCAAGAGTCAAACCTTCTGTCAAACGAGTAAGACTTTCTTTCTACTTCCTAGTTTCTTTCTTTCTTTCTGGAACAACATGATGTTGGTAAGTAAATAATGACAGAATTTTCATTTTTGGGCAATTCATACCTTAAAGTCCAAATCTTAAGAAAACTAAGATTCTCCTTACGAAAACTGAGATTTCATGGCAAATGTGCAGCCAACTTGCCGCAAATTCACCACTGATAATTTTCCCACGCAAATGAGCTTTGCAGAAAATTGTCCATTGTTGCCGAAGGTTTGCCGGAGGTTCACCACTACCAGCGAAGAGCTGCAATCTTCGGGCAAACATTTGTGGCATTTCAAAAGCTCATTTGCATGTGAAAATACTGAGTGTCAAATTTGCTGCAAGTTTGTGGCTAGTTTAGGTTTTTTAAGGGTCAGGCTGTGGTTTAAGCAACAAAACAAATAAAGGCTGATGTTTTAAACTATACTTTTACTATATCTTGAATTAGCTTCTACCTCACCTGAATCAGAAATCAAACTGTTGGCTAAAAGAAATGAAAAAACTGGACCAGAATCAGTGTCAACACTGTGAAACAGGCATTTGCCCAGAGACAGCAGCTCCGACCTCCTGCCTCGTGTCCTGTGAACAATGTTAAAAGCTCAGCGCTCCCTCTCTATTCTCATTGAGAGAGACCAAAGAGTGTTTATTCAAAGAGTCATTTCAACCCACCGGCCCCCTGGTGCCTGACTTTTTCATGGTAAAACTTTCAAATTGTAATCTCAGGAGAACCAAGCACACATATTTGTTCATGCCTGACCTCCCTCATAATCAAATGACACCAGATGGTAAGCTGAATGTGATGCCAGAGGACCTATAAAAATAACATAAAAAAACAGGAAAAAATGGAATTATAAGAATACTGAAGAGTATGAAAGTAATTTTATGAGACTCTAAAAATACTTAAGCCTTAAGAATTGCCTCAATGCAATTCCTATCACATCTTCTGAAACAGTAAGTTTTTTTATTTGTATAAACATTTATAATGAAAGATGCAGCTCTCTGGAATACTTGATTCTTATTGGTCAATTGCGGCATTCTGCTCTCAAATAGTTTTGTATAATGACTATTTAACTGTATAGTTGAGTTGTCCCACCAACATGATCACACAGGAAATCATAATGCTGCTTCTGACAGTTCATATACCCTGAAATCAACCCCATTGAGCTGAATTACTGACAAGCATCAGACTTTTTTTTTTGCATCAGTTCAAACATGAACACTTTCCCTCTAGCACTAACAACCTCAGAGAAACGGGTTCTGGTCTTGTGGGAACCAGAAAATAATCCCTCACGTAAACAATGGTGAGTCGAGGTTGCATTTTGCGCTAAAATTACCTTTCTACTCCATTGACGGTTAGGTTTAGGGTTGGGATTTGAGTTTGGAGGTAATAAAATATGCATTCCTTTTGACTGTGTTTCATTATTTCACTAAAAACGCAGCTTGCTTTTGGTGCCACTCTGTGGACATTTCACCTGTAAACTGGGCCTCATACTCGCCCATATGTATAACAAAACGTCCCGCTTTGGCCACTGGGGGCAGTCATTTGAATGCGGCAAACAGACCGATCTCATCAACAAAACTTTAGACCTACTGTCGACATATTCTCTGTATTATCAGCCTGGCCCCACATGTGACCAATTTCTAATACATTTGTGTTAGTTTCATATTGTATTTTTTTGCTGTACAGCACTTTGGGTCAATATAAACTTGAATTGATTTGACTTGACTATCATATCACTCTGCAGATTTTATTTCCACATAATAAAATAATAAAACTCAAATTAATATAATTTATATCCATTTGTACAGTCAACCGTCATTATCACAAAATAAACCCTACACTATCAGAAGTAAAGGTTCCATATATGACCCAAAAGGGTTCTATTCTTCACTTCATATTTGGAACCCGAAAATGGTTCTACATAGAACCCATTTTAAGGGTTCTTTGAGCCAGGTGGAAAGGTTCTGTATAGAATATTTTAGGGGTTTCCAACATGCAACTGTTACTTTACGTTTTTGTTTAGTCTTTACATTTATTTTTTGTTTTATAACCAGAAGAACGTTTAATGGATATCCGAATTGAATAGTTTATATACTATATCAATAAGAAAGTGAAATAACCATCAAAAAGACATTAAGTATTATTAAGTAAAGCATTTAAAAAAGCACAAGAAATAATTAACACAATTGATAATGTAATAGTTATGAGAATTGAATTAATGCACAGGTTTGTAATAATAAGTTCATTAGTAGTAATATTATTTATATAACAAACAGAAACATGAAATCATTTGACATGAACTATAAGTTAATGTTGTAACCTTAAGTAAGATTAATAAACAAGTAAAAAATCTAAGTACAAATAAATAAAAACAAATGACCAATGAAAAGCTGTTACACAGTTTTAGCACTGGGGCACAAAACTTCACTCCAGGCATCTCCATGTCATTCATGTGCACTCTCTGAGGGGTCTGGACACCATATGTAAGATCTGTGCCTCGTTTCCCAAAATCGTTGTAAGCCTAAGTAGATCATAGAATCCATTTTACGATTTATCTTTGCGGCCCATTTCCCAAAAACATCATAACTTAAGTAGTACTTGAAAATGCTCATAAATTAAGGAGTGCTCTGGAGTAATCGTACAGCGCTAAGAACAGTGTAAGGACACATATGTTTCCAGACACCTGCTGGACAAACGTGGAATTATGCCTGATACAATTTTAATACTTATATTTACAATTTATGCTCATTTAATATCAGTATACATATACGTTTTATTTAATTATCATTTTTAACCAACAAGGCTAATAATTATAATAACAATAGTACATGCAGAAATGGTTAGTCAATATTGGATGAACAGATAAATTATGTAAATAACAAAAGTTATTTGTGGACTAGCTGGAAACAACAAAGTGGTGGCATGATTGTTGCAGAGAACTGTAAAAATTACACTCAGAGAGAGAAGGAAAAAAGTCAATAACTTGCTGCCGTGGATGAAAATAGTCTGTACATTATATTGGCTCCTCATCCTCATCTTCTCTTCCTCTCTGATTCCTAATGGTGACCTCGCCCGCACCATGCGTCGTGTAGTACCGCACATGTTGTGTAGCATTGCTGTTACCCTTATCACTTTTGGGATTAAAGAGCAGATCTCCATTTGACTGGTGAAAATACCTAAAGCGCAGCTTCCACGCGTCTCTTTATTTTGCGCTGCGCAATAACACGGTGAACCTCGTTATATTCAATTAATGCTTGTTGTCATTAGCAGGACCACACTATGGGTCTCCGCTGTCTTCACTGATCCTGAAAGCTTTAAAATCAGCTTACAGAGCAATTTTTTAAAATGAAAGATTAATTGCACATCTGATGAACGAAGAAGTGATTATGTAAAAGAAATATATTGTTCTGCACAAAACGATTGCAAATCAAAATTAAAGTATGTGGTGAATTAAGTTACAAGATTTTTATATATTTCCATCGTGGTAAATTTCAAACGTTTTTAAAGTTATGCACAAATATAATGAAGCTGTTGTGATGAGCCAACATGCAACATGATCACATTTCCATCACTTCCAGTCATTCTTGAATACAGCTTGATTAATGTCTTTATATCAGTGCTTAATTCAATGCTGTGATGCACTCCTGGAAACTTCTTTTTTTTCCCCCCATGTTTTCTAAATGCAAGAAAATGTAATTATAACCTGGTATCAGGATTACAAGTCAATCCACAAGAAAGATTTTAGTGATTCTGGTTTAAACGCGCCTTTGCAGTATGTACAAATGGGAGGGAATATTAGCAGTACACAGCACATTTTTGCATCTTTTGTAGAACTATGATTCAATAATAGACTGTACCATAGACTGTATATTAATACTAAGATGAACATGTCATCTAAAATAGAAAGGACATTGGATCTGATCATCTGTCATTTATCCTATTCTAATCAAACCCAAAGCTGTAGACGTACATTGTAAAAGTTCATTTTTCAGCAGTATGAAATGCAAATGCAAAAGTAATATAGTGTAGTGTTCATAACTATTTAGAAACAAAACTTTCCATAATGCAATTGATGAATACACATACATATATACTGTACATACATACTAACATTAAGCAATTGTCAGCCTAAAGAAGCCTTTTGTGCAAAAAAAATATAACCTTTTTGGCATAAAGGGTTCTTTGGAGCTGTGGAGCATAGGGTTCTATATAGAACCACAAATAACCTTTTTTTCTAAGAGTGTACAGGGTGATTAGGACCATGGCGAAAAGCAAAAAATAGTGACTGTGTATTATATCTTACATATTCCTGCATCCATGAAATTCGTATTCTCATGATATGGGGTTATCTTCTTCAGATCAGATCACAAGGACCATGTAATACGTAGCACCCTTCCTGTCACATCCTCTTTCGCAACAGAGTGGGTGATGCATGAATACTCTCATTTAACAGCTTGAAATAAATACATTAATATGCAGATCTGAATCACCTGTCTGTTTCGGTTCATGGTGAAGTCAAAGGAAAACAAGCAGGCAAAGATATCATTCTTGTCACAAGTTTTGCGGCCAGATAACCCTGACGATTTTGCTATTAATGGCGTGTTATTAACTCAGACGGAACTAAAGGGTAGTTTAGGCCAATTTGTAAGTTTAGCTGTATCACAGATGCACTTTCATATTGCATACCCAAGGAAAGTCTTTCCAAGGTCTGAAATTCATACAATAGCTTGCGGTTGAGATGTTACCCCAGCAGTCAAAGCGTAATTTAGGCAGCTGTGGGAGTTTTTATGAAAAACACAGTGCATCTTTGGCCACTAACAACCAAAGAAAGTGTGGAGACATTCCTGGTTTGTGTATGTGTGTGTGTGTGTGTGTGTGTGTGTGTGTGTGTGTGTGTGTGTGTGTGTGACCGTTAAGTCGCCACAGTGGCGCACATAAACACAAACACACGTTCATTTATGGTTGATTTATGTACAGTAAATATAGAATGGCCATAACAACATTCACAAACACATTTACTCACACAAATAGATTGCATAGGTCTAGTTTTAAAACCTAGTGAGCTGCCTCTCTGTGATGCCTACATAGGCATCTGTCTTCTAAAGGCTGAATTATACAAGTGCATGAACGCAGAGGCTTATAGCTATGCAAGCTTGATGTCGTATGTTGTTGTGTAACAAAATGTGTCAGATCACAATTCATAACACAATGTAAGTATTTATTGCATTCTCAGCATTGTCACAAGGGGCGCTATAGCGGATATTAGTGTGAACTGCCAGCTGCTATGGAGAGTTTTCTCTTTCAAGTCAACTATTGCCATGGCAGAGCAACAGTTTGATGTGAATATTGCTGAGCAACTAAGTAAAAGTCAATATAATTATAGAAACTTACCTGGATAACACCACATGCTGTTTAATGGTACACACATTTGAAGGTTGTATTTGAGGTTTGTTACTGCCTTAGTAATGCAAGAAAGCATGTGCAACCGAACAGCAGTATCCTAACTAAAAGGAACCATGTAAGTGACAAATTTAGAATGCTCTACAAAGGCAGCAACTTTGTGAATCGTACCAAGGGAGACTCGCAATTGATTTCAAAATTTTTAGCATGTTGCTAAGCTAACATCACAATACTGTAATAAGCATAAAAATGCATAGTCCACAAAAATATTTGGTAAAATATAGAGCTATCAAAGTTAACGTTAACAAGTGTGATTAATAATCGTGATTAACTATGAAAAGATGAACCAAGATTACAAATTTTAATCAACTGACAGCACTAGTCAAATTGTCAATTTCTTTAGATATTGCACTATTTTTACCTGTATTTTTTGGTAATGAATTCATTATATTTATAATAGACATTTCTCTCACTTTGTCCGCCATCTTGGATGCATTTTTTCAGTTCATACATCTATGCATTCTGGATATGCCTTCTCTGTAAAGAATTTATATGATTCCTGCTTTAGAATTTCATTAAAACTGGATTTTTGGAATAAATATTTTTGAAGAGCCTGTGTTAGAAGTCCACCTGTGATGCCTTAAAAATGGAAGTAATGGTCTCTGTTAACAACAATTTAGGTTTTCCAATCAGTGGGCATCGAAACGAGATGGGTGTTTTTCACCATCCAATAAAAATAAGAAACCTCTTCTTGAGCCCAAGGCGATGGAAATAAAATTCTCTGAGTTGGTTACAAGAGTGGCAGATGTTGAGAAACGGATAGATTATCTGGAGACATCAGAAAGGGAATTATCCGCTAATCCACTCATGACCAAAATAGACCTGATCTGATTCAGAAAATAGGAGCCGAAGGAACAACATACAGATTGTTGGAATTCCTGAGCATGAAGAAGGCAGATATATGGTGAAATTCCTGGACGAGTTCTTCCCGAGTCTGCTTGATGTAACAGGCATCTGGAAATCAAGCGAGCTCACAGTGTCCCGGCTCACAGATCTGCCGAAGGAGACAGGCCCCGAACAATTCTGGCCAAATTTATGAGATCATCTGATAAAGATCAGATAAAGTAATACTTTTACACTGAAGTTCCCGGGCCAGATTGAGAATGGACACTATGAATGACCGCTAAATATCTACATGCCCACACAAAGAATGTCTTTTATAAAGTTGATGGACTGGGGTTTTTTTTTTTTTGTGGCATCCAAGTGAATTTGACTCTTGACCATCTGAGGAACCTGAATGCCTGTTTTGTTTCTTTTTGTTTTGGTTCCGCCTAGCTGCTGGAGCTTGTTTTGTTGAATAACACTGCTTCGGGACAGTTGTGGATGAATCTGTTTGTTCTTTGTGCTTATGCCTCCTGATGAATGGAGTTTGTTTTGTGGAGTATTTTTTTGGGACATTGGTATGATTACGTCATTTGCTGCACTCATAAACAGCCGGCTCACTGAACACTTGTTTGTCTGTCCATGGAAACTGAACAGCTTGATATCAGTTGGAATTTGTTTTGTGGAGGAACACACACACGTTCTGTGAATGAATCTACACGTTCTTCGTGTTTATTCTGCCTATTGGCTGAGGTTTGTTTTACAAAGTATTTTCTGTTATGTAAAATTGAGCAATCCAATGGCAAAGCTGTCGCAGGGGCTCTCATATTTGCACATGGACCTTTTAAGTTTAGGGATTGATGCCAGTTGGCACTGTCATGCACAGGGTTAATGCACACTTTTTTATTTTTTTCTGTTTGTTTGGTTCGTCAGGGAGTTTTTGATGCACAATTTATTTTTTCTATTATATCAAATTGTCAAATGTTAATATGAGTGGATTATCTTTCTCCACATGGAATGTGAATGGGTTGGGGCACCCCATAAAAAAAGGAAGTTTATTTATTTTCTTAAGCATAAGAAATATGATAGTGTTTCTTCAAAAAACGCATCTTTACCCAGAGGAAGCTGAAAAATTTGGGAAGATATGAGGTGGACATGTTTTCTTTAGCACTGACTCAAGTAAGTGCAGGGGAGTCATTATATTGATAAATTAACATCTACAATTCAAATATCACAAACAGATTAAAGATAAATTAGGAAGAGTCATTGTTTTAGCAGAAATTCAGGGTTATAGATTGATTTTAGCTAATATTACACACCTAACGCTGATGATCAGAGGTTTTTTATAGACCTTGAATGGATGTTGCAAGCCTCTGGCACCCCTCATGATATGGATAGATATTAATCTTTTGATGGACTCAGTCCTTGATCATAGTGAAGCAATAGTGTGTATGCCCCTGTAACACAGATCATATTCATGGGCAAGGAAGAGGCGAGAAACCGGCTTGACATATAAACTAAAGGTTTAATGGAGAACTCAAAAGACAAACACATAAGATAACGGACGTCCGTAATTGAGCTCTCTCTCTCGATCGCCGTCTGCGAGTGGCCTTTATCCCTCTTGACGGCTTAATAAGCCTAATATGGGACCGGGCGTGCGTAATCACGCGCCGGTCCCGCCCTCCACCATGCCACATTCCTCCCCCGTTCTTTCAGGCTGGGGACCCCCGGCCTGACGTACATCCCCTGGGGGGGGGGGCGCCTCCCGCGCGGTCTGCCGGCAGGTCATCCCCATCAACCTGGACGAGGGAGGGGGCAAGGGGAGGGAAACAAAAAACCAACAATTAAAAATGGGGGGGGAGGGTTCCTGCACTGGGCAGTACCTCCCCTCCCACAAACACCATAATTTAAAAAAGAGGGAGGGGCAAGGGGAGGGAAAACAACAATTAAAAATGGGGGGGGAGGTTCCTGCACTGGGCGGTACCTCCCCTCCCACGAACACCAGAATTTAAAAAAAAGAGGGAAAAGGCCAACGCAGAACGGTAGCGAGAGAGAGAGGAGAGAGAGATTAAAGGAAAAAAAAAAAACTTACTCGCCGGTTCTCTGATACGCCGTAGCTCGTTCCTCAGCCACTTCTCCACCCTCTACAGGACGACAGCCGCGCCTCTCCGGGCAGATCGGAGGCAGTCCTCAGCCCCTGGCGGACGGAACGCCCCGCCGCGTTCCCGGGGTGTCGAAGGGGCCTCCCCCCGCCCCTGGCAGCGGTTCTCCCGCTCCAGGCGGTCGGCGGTGAGCCCCTCCCCGCACGCGGTCGGCAGTCTCCAACCCCGCCGCGTTCCAGCGGCTAGTAGGGGACTCCCCCGCCCCTGGCAGCGGCCCTAACCACTCCAGGCGGTCGGCCAGGAGCCCCTCCTCCCCTCGCGGTCGGCGGCCGTTCCTCCGCGTCCAGGTGGCTGGGCTCCTCCGTCCCCCGGCAGATGGCCGCGGCTGCTCCACTGAGAAGTGGCGAGAACTCCACTACGGCGTATCCCTCTTCCTTCCCGGGCTTTCGGCACCAATGTAACACAGATCATATTCATGGGCAAGGAAGAGGCAAGAAACCGGCTTGACATATAAACTAAAGGTTTAATGGAGAACTCAAAAGACAAACACATAAGATAACGGACGTCCGTAATTGAGCTCTCTCTCTCGATCGCCGTCTGCGAGTGGCCTTTATCCCTCTTGACGGCTTAATTAGCCTAATACGGGACCGGGCGTGCGTAATCACGCGCCGGTCCCGCCCTCCACTGTTCCACAGCCCTCTAGAGCAACATTGACACTTTACAGGATGTGTAAAAATCTTGGTCTTGCAAATATTTGGCGACTTTTGAACCCATCTGGTAGGACTATAATTTTTTTTCATCAGTCCATACATTTTATTCTAGAATATATATATTTTATCTGAATTCCTCATTTCATCTGTTGTTGATTGCTCAACTAATGAAGATATTAGAAAATGTGTGGAACCATTAGAACTCCCTAAACTGACAACTCCGCAAAAAAAATTCTCTTGCTTCTGAGATAACCTTGGAGGAGCTTGACGAAGTAATTAAGGCCTTACCTACAGGCAATGATCCGGGGCCAGATTGTTTTGCCAATTAATTTTTTAGATCTTTTGCTACAGAATTGGCTCCACATTTGTTAGAAGTTTATATGGAAGCATTAAAGAATGGAAAGCTTCTGCCAACCATGATACAAGTCCAGATCAGTCTTATTCTTAAAAAGGACAAAGATCCAAGCGACTGTAAAATTTACCGTCCAATTTCCCTGATCAAGCTAGATGTACAAATTTTGTCAAAGATTTTGGCTAACCCATTAAGTAAAGTTATGACATCTCTTATACAAATAGATCAGGTGGAGTTTATTCGGGGCTGTAAGTCTTCTGATAACATTAGGCATTTCATCAATATCGTGTGGTCAATAGCTAATGATCAGTCTCCGGTCACTGCCATCTCACTTGACGCAGAAAGGCGTTTGATATGGTAGAATGGGATTATCTTTTTAAGATTTTGGAAATGTATGGGTTCGGGAGGATACTTTTTGGTTGGATTAAGTTACTTTATAGACACACTGTAGCAGCAGTACAAACAAATGGACTAATTTCAGATTATTTTACACTGAATAGGGGCATTCGGCAGGGTTGCCCACTTTCCCCATTATTGTTCTGTCTTGGCCTGGAACCATTAGCAGCCGTGATAAGTAAGGAGGATGATTTTTCAGGGGTTATTATGGGAGCTGTGGTGCATAAGCTTCTGCTTTACACAGGAAAACTAAATTGGGCTAAATCCAAGCTTTGGCTCTACAGCCAGCGTACTGTCCAGTTGTGGCCTTCCAGTGACCCAAAACAGGGCATTAAATATTTGGGTATTTTATTCCTAGCAAATTTGTCTGATTTAGTTAGAGTTAATTAGCGATGTGGACAGGTGGGCTGCATTGCATTTATCGATGATTGGGAAGATTAATGTTAATAAAATGAATTGTATTCCAAAACTACCTGCTAAAGTCACTCCCTATAGATGTCCCCCTCTCTTATTTCAAGCAATTTGATAGTACAGTGAAGTCCTTTATTTGGAATGGTAAACGTCCCAGACTACATTTCAACAAATTACATAGGCCGAAGGACAAAGGTGGGCTAGGCCTACCCAAGAATTTGTTTTATTATTATGCGTTCGGTCTCAGGCATTTGGCTCTTTGGTCGCTTCCACCTGAAAGAACTCCTTGGTTTAGTATTGAACAAGAAGTCCTTGCCCCTATTTCGTCATTGCAAAGACTTTCTATCAAACCAGAGAAGCTAAGTTACACCCTGTTATCTCGCATTTGCACTCTGTATGGACAAAAGTGTAAGGAGTGTTTCATTCAGTAATTTATTTGAATGCTGCCTCGAGCATATGGCTGAACCCAAAATTATGTATTGATAAGTTCCCCTTCTGCTGTTCAGAGTGGATTGTGAGGGGGGTTACTACACTTGGTGACCTATATGAGAGTGGAGTGTTGAGATCCTTTGGTGATTTGGCTCCACATTTTGGGATTCCAAGATCTCAGTTTTTTAGGTATTTACAGTTTCGCCACCTGCTCTGTAATATTTTTGCACTAAAAACATCAAGTCTGTATCTAGAGATGCAAGGGTGCAACTTATACAATTCAAGATTCTACATAGATTCTACTGGACCCCCTCTAGACTGTATAGGCTTGGTCTTAAAGTCACACCCACCTGCTGGCATTGACAGTCTGAGGATGGAGACATGGCCCATGTTTTTTGGTGGTGCACTGAGATTCAGGAATTTTGGTTGAAGGTACAGAGTTTTGTGTGTGACATGTTAGGCATTCAGATTTCATTTTGCCCCAGACTCTGTGTCTTGGGTGATGGGGCGGTCATCAATGTAGGTGACAAATACATAAAAGATTGGGTCCTCACCTGTGATGATAGGCAGGCAGATTGTTTTAAGGGGTTGGAAATCGGTGGGAGCACCCTCAGTTTGGGAGTGGTGCGAGAAAATGGGAAGAGTGGCTGCCTTTGGAGAGGTAACGTATAGAAGGCTGGAGATATGGGATTCTTATAATGGGAAATGGGGTATATATTTGATGTTTTTGGGGGGCTCTCGAAGTGGGTCTTTGGAGAGAGAGGCATAGTTTAGATTTCTATGTTTATTATATGTGTATATGTATGTATGTATGTATGTATATTGTGTGTGTGTGTGTGTATTTATTTATTATTCTCTGTATGTGTGTGTACTTATGTAAGACCACTGGGATGTTTGTTTGGGGTTGGGTAGGGTTCTTGATTGGGGAGGGTTAGTGGTGGGAGTTAATGTTGATTCACTGTATACAGTATATGTTTTGTTTTTATTTGCTTTGAAAAATCAATAAAAATGTTAATCACAAAAAAAAATACCCATCCCGTTTTTAAAATGGCCACTGATTGGGAAACATTTTTTTTCCGCAGAGACATCAGTCTCAAAAAATGTTGCCTCTGTAGGCAGCTTACTAGGTTTCGGAACAGTCACAGTTTCTGTACTCATTATGCCATCAATTCTATGAGCTTATTGTTTGT
This sequence comes from Moxostoma hubbsi, assembly GCA_032164185.1. Classification (NCBI taxonomy): domain Eukaryota; kingdom Metazoa; phylum Chordata; class Actinopteri; order Cypriniformes; family Catostomidae; genus Moxostoma; species Moxostoma hubbsi. The sequence continues at coordinate 6,574,635 of JAVLUX010000006.1, read as the reverse complement.
AAGAAATTATCTCTTTGTATTGATGTTGAGATTACTAAAAGGCCTGAAGGAAACTGAACTAGTTCTCCACTTTTCTGTACAAAACAGTCGTCTTATACTAGACTTCCATCTCTCACTGAAGACATAGAGATCTGTTACAGAAAATAAAAGATCTGTCTATTAGTAGGTTGATGCCTTTGTTGAGACATTACTGTAAAGAGAAGAACTCAGTGCTTGACTCAATGGCTTCATAACAGTGTCAACTATTTCACAACTGTAAAATACCTTAGTACCATCTCTCTCTCTCTCTCTCTCTCTCTCTCTCTCTCTCTCTCTCTCTCTCTCGCTCTCTCTCTCTCGCTCTCTCCTCCCTCCCTCTCTCTCTCTCTCTCTCTCTCTCTCACTGTATTTCTGACTGAAATTAGTCACTATCTACTCCATAGGTTTTATTTACTTACAAATACCAGAAAAAATATGATATTTTTATATATAATATATATTAATATATCTAATATTTCAGATATGAGTATACACTCACCTAAAGGATTATTAGGAACACCATACTAATACTGTGTTTGACCCCCTTTCGCCTTCAGGACTGCCTTAATTCTACGTGGCATTGATTCAACAAGGTGCTGAAAGCATTCTTTAGAAATGTTGGCCCATATTGATAGGATAGCATCTTGCAGTTGATGGAGATTTGTGGGATGCACATCCAGGGCACGAAGCTCCCGTTCCACCACATCCCAAAGATGCTCTATTGGGTTGAGATCTGGTGACTGTGGGGGCCATTTTAGTACAGTGAACTCATTGTCATGTTCAAGAAACCAATTTGAAATGATTCGAGCTTTGTGACATGGTGCATTATCCTGCTGGAAGTAGCCATCAGAGGATGGGTACATGGTGGCCATAAAGGGATGGACATGGTTAGAAACAATGCTCAGGTAGGCCGTGGCATTTAAACGATGCCCAATTGGCACTAAGGGGCAACATCCCCCACACCATTACACCACCACCACCAGCCTGCACAGTGGTAACAAGGCATGATGGATCCATGTTCTCATTCTGTTTACGCCAAATTCTGACTCTACCATCTGAATGTCTCAACAGAAATCGAGACTCATCAGACCAGGCAACATTTTTCCAGTCTTCAACTGTCCAATTTTGGTGAGCTCTTGCAAATTGTAGCCTCTTTTTCCTATTTGTAGTGGAGATGAGTGGTACCCGGTGCTTGTCTTCTGCTGTTGTAGCCCATCCGCCTCAAGGTTGTGCGTGTTGTGGCTTCACAAATGCTTTGCTGCATACCTCGGTTGTAACGAGTGGTTATTTCAGTCAAAGTTGCTCTTCTATCAGCTTGAATCAGTCGGCCCATTCTCCTCTGACCTCTAGCATCAACAAGGCATTTTCGCCCACAGGACTGCCGCATACTGGATGTTTTTCCCTTTTCACACCATTCTTTGTAAACCCTAGAAATGGTTGTGCGTGAAAATCCCAGTAACTGAGCAGATTGTGAAATACTCAGACCGGCCCGTCTGGCACCAACAACCATGCCACGCTCTAAATTGCTTAAATCACCTTTCTTTCCCATTCTGACATTCAGTTTGGAGTTCAGGAGATTGTCTTGACCAGGACCACACCCCTAAATGCATTGAAGCAACTGCCATGTGATTGGTTGATTAGATAATTGCATTAATGAGAAATTGAACAGGTGTTCCTAATAATCCTTTAGGTGAGTGTATATATTTATAGTAATAATACAAATTTGGTGAATCACAATAATTTGCGAATATAATTTGCGACTATAAATATAATTAAACGTTATTATTAACTTTTAAGATTTAATTTGAAAAGAATGTAAATAATGTGTAAATAATTGTAATCCAAGTGTTGAGCAAATGTACATGCACGGTCCATGGATGAGTACAGGAAGAAATATTGAAAAAACAGATAAATGTAACTCATATATACACAAAAATTTGGAGAATCTCTGGAATGTCAAGCACATAATGGCCAGCATGTAAACCTTTTTCTGGGCTTCTCTGATGCAGCTAAATTTGCCTTGGCCTCTGGTTTTATGAACTGACTGAGTGGTTTCAACCAAGCTTGAAAATGATTGAAAATGACTCCATGTGAAAAGAGCCATTATTGGCTATATAAATTATGCAGCCTGCAGAAGGCCGACCTTGAGAGGATAAATGTGCTATGCAGAGACTGTTGGTAAAAATCCACATCCTTTTTTCTTTCTTTCTTTTGTTTTTGTAATGATGATGATAGGTTTGGTTTGTCTGTGAGTGTTTTTCAGCCTTAAAAGTCTGAAATTGAACTAGCTCAGAGCAAGTAATTTAGGAAATGATTGAGAGTATATACACAATCTATCTAATTATCTATCTATCTATCTATCTATCCATCCATCCATCCATCCATCCATCCATCTGTCTACCTATCTGTCTATTATATATATATCTATCATCTATCTGTCTGTCTGTCTGTCTCTCTGTCTGTCTGTATGTCTGTCTGTCTATCTATCTATCTATCTATCTATCCATCCATCCATCTATCTGTCTACCTATCTGTCTATCTATCTGTCCATCCATCCGTCTATCTGTCCACCCATCCATCCATCCATCCATCCATCCATCCATCTATCTATCTATCTATCTATCTATCTATCTATCTATCTATCTATCCATCCATCCATCCATCCATCCATCCATCCATCCATCCATCCATCCATCCATCCATCCATCCATCCATCCATCCATCCATCCATCCATCCATCCATCCATCCATCTATCTGTCTATCTATCTATCCATATATCCATCCATCCATCATCTATCATCTATCTATCTATCTATCTATCTATCTATCTATCTATCTATCTATCTATCTATCTTTCCATCTATCCATCTATCTATCCATCCATCCATCATCTATCTATCCATCCATCCATCCATCCATCCATCCATCCATCTATCTATCTATCCATCAATCCATCTATCTGTCTATCTATCTATCTGTCTATCTATCTATCCATATATCCATCCATCCATCATCTATCTATCTATCTATCTATCTATCTATCTATCTATCTATCTATCTATCTATCTATCTATCTATCTATCCATCCATCCATCCATCCATCCATCCATCCATCTGTCTACATATCTATCATCTATCTTTCTATCTGTCCGTCCGTCTGTCTGTCTGTCTATCTATCTATCTATCCATCCATCCATCCATCCATCCATCCATCCATCTGTCTACATATCTATCATCTATCTTTCTATCTGTCCGTCCGTCTGTCTGTCTGTCTATCTATCTATCTATCCATCCATCCATCCATCCATCCATCCATCCATCCATCTATCTAACTTTCTATCTATCTAACTGTCTGTCTGTCTGTCTGCCCATTTAGTAATAGACAGAACATTTACCCCACAGTCAGGGAGATACAGTCAGATTACACCTTTCCATGGCATGACAAGTTCTATAGCATATCCAATTAGACAAGTGAAAGTTTAATTTTGGTCCAAATATCTGAGATGTCCTCCTTTGTTTGTACCAAAACGAGTTTTAAATTTCAAAAGAGAGAGACCCAATCAAGTTAAGATAAACTCCACTTTCGTCATTACAGCTATTTAAAAACTTCTAGTAATTGACCTCCCTGGGAAGCATGTAAATTATTTAGAGTTTAGATTGGTGGGGGTTTAGTGCAGGGGGTCTTTCTAATGGAGACCAGCAGGTTTGATTTGATATCCACCATGACAGATCTGTCACTCGTAAGAGGAAGCCCTCTTGGCTTTAGAGAACATTAAAGCATCTGAGATCGTCTGCCAAATCGGTTCAATGTGTCGCCAAGAATGCACAAAAAACTCAGTCGAGTGGAAAAGTCTGAGCGAATTTACCACTCCAGGATTATTTGTCTGATTAATGATCAATTAGGTATATTATTAAATTAGATAATAAATTATACAATCATTAATTTTATGTTATTATAAGTGTTTTTTCTATTAACAAAATATCCGTGTAATAAAATATATATTTTTTGATTAAAGTAGCCTTATTGAGTATATAATTACAACAGTAACAGGCCTGATAATAATAATAATAATAATAATAATAATAATAAGCAATAACTTTCTGTTAATAACTATTATTAGCCTATTATTATTAGTTTGTAATTTATAAACTGTTTAATAATAGTTTACATTTTGATTGGCTATTAACTTAATAATAATTGTATTATTTGGATTAAAATAAAAGTACATAATTATTACTATTATGATTATTTTCATTATTGTGTTGTTGTTTTTTGTTGTTGTTCATATTATTATATTATTTAATTTAATTTATCAAGTTAATTTTATTAATATTTAATTAATGCTTAATTCATATTTAACTAATAATAATTAAATTGTTTTATTTGGTATAATAGCATAATAATAATAAGTGATGATGATGATGATGATGATAATGATGATGACGACGACGACGACGATGATGATAATAATAAAAATCAATAACATTCATTATTATTAGCCTATTATCATCGTTAGTTTGTAATTTAATTTAGTTTAAAATTCGATGAAGTATTAACTTAATTATAATTTATTAATTTTGATTTAATGAAAGTCAAGTAATTGTTATTATTATTATTATTATTATTATTATTATTATTATTATTATTATTATTATTGTTATTATTGTCATTGTAGTTTTGTTGTTCATAATATTATATTATTTAATTTATATATTTAATTAATTTATTTGATTTGATTTACTTTTAATTTAATAGTTGAATTGTTTTATTTAGAATAAGAGCATACGATGATAATAATAATAATAAGCAATAACGTTCATTATCATTAACCTATTATTATTGTAAGTTTATTTTTAATTAACTATTAATTTAATAATATTGTGTTATTTTGATTAAAATAAGAGCATATGATAATAATAATAATAATAATAATAATAATGATGATTAGTATGATGATGGTGTTGTTGCTAATGTTGCTTATTATTGACTGTTTGTTGGTTTGCATAGTGTCCATGTGCTTATGTTGTTTTGAAAAGAAGAGTGAGAGTGAGTTTGTTCAATCCCTTTGTTTATTGAGGGGGGGGGGGGGTGGAAAAAGTAATGTTTCATTTTCTTGACGTCACCGTTTGGCCTTGCAGCTATGCGCGGGACTACATGTTTGGAGGACAATTGGTTAAGTGGAGTTAAACTGTTGCCTTTTTCCTCCTCGAGGTACCTCCGGCTTTTGATCCCACCGTCTCTGGCGCCTTCCAAAACGGAGCTCGTCTGGCTGTCTAAATGAGAGAGAAGAAAACTGTGCTCGCTTCTCAGCTGAGCCTTTTGTAACTTAAAAGCCCGTGACATGCCTTAAATTGCCCAAGTATTGTGTAACTTACAGCCCTTTCGAATCAATTTCTGCCTTTTCAAAAACTTCTCTCAATAAAGCGACCATGAATAGTGTCTATATAGCTTTCTTCAGGAATGCTTTTATGCTAAGATTAATAGTTAATGCTGCTTTGCCATACTTCTCTATTTTATATGGAGAAACAATTATATATTTTGTACAGAAGTGTATATACATAGGTTAAAAATGCCTAACCTAATAACAAATAATATAATATAAAAAAATATATATAAATATTCCACTGAGAGCAAACAAGACAGCCCAGTTTTCTTGTTTACAGTGAATTCCAATGACAAAAGTTTCGATGTGAAATAATCCCATTGTCTTTTCAATGGCTCCTCAACAGCTGGATACTTTGAGGGCTTCCCCACTGTTTAATTGGGCTAAAATTGGTCTACTTTGTGCTCCAAAGAGTCAAGCGCCCCGAGGCCATCTATAGATCATCTCAGCAAGACATCCGAGATTAAGTACTCATTTTTCTCAATATCCCCTTGATGTCTTGGTGTCAATTTGGATTGGTTTGAAAGTTTCCCTGGGGAGTTTCCGACCAATCACAACGAGACTTTCACGAGTCACGTGATCGAGCGGACGCGCTGATTGGAGGACGGCAGTTTGTGCGCTATTATAAGCGTACTGAGCCAGCGCAGGAAGGACAGTCTATTAGAAGTTGCTGAGACGTGACAGTATACGCAACAACTCGCGGCGGATGGTTTACAATGAACTCTCCCAAGGGACCCGTTGCGTCTGAAACGACAGCTCACGAAAAATCGGACTCGGAGAGCGAGGAAAGCCTCAAGCCGAAAGATATGACCGCTGACATGGGACATAAAGTGAAGAAGAACTACCTTCCGTTTAGCGTTGAATCGCTGATGGCGAAATCAAGCTGTCAGGTGACGTGCTCTCCGGTTCTCCCGCAGCCTTTCCCGCTGGGACAGCAGGACTTTGTTAGGACTTACTTTGTGGACAAAACTAAAGTTTCTGTGGACAGTTTGTCAACGCTTTCGGACAGCCTAAACGACGAAAGTGAAGAATTAAGCGATAAGGAGCAGAGCACTTGGTTGAACTCATCTTTCACGTCTCATCCTCGTAAGTAACACATTTAAAAGAGTCATTATTTTGTTTATTTCAAAGCAGTGTAAAAGCAGCAAGCTCTTATTTCCCCGGACTAAAAAAAATAATCACCCTACAACGTTTAAGCCTACTTTTATAATGAATATAATATTATATTATAAAAATGCATCATAATTAATAATGTTTATAAGCACAGTTGTTGCTGTGAACGTAAACCAAAACGACAATAAAAAACTAGATTTGCTTTCACTGAATTAAGTAACAGTGCTTGCAAGGCAGCAAAATAATAATGTTAAATATTATATATGAATAATGTGAATCATATATATATATATATATATATATATAAATAAAGAGAGAGAGAGAGAGAGAGAGAAGTAATGCTTAAAAACTTTATTTACATTATTTTGCTGCCTGCACTCGAGTTTTCTACAAATGATATATACATATATCATTATTTAATGTTTTAAAATAGATATTTGTTTACATTTTAATTTTTTTAATAGTCTACATATATTTTTTTAAATATAAAAAATGTAAAAAAAAATTCCTTTATAAAGCATTTATATAATGTTTATATATATATATATATATATATATATATATATATATATATATATATATATATATATATATATATATGTGTGTGTGTGTGTGTGTGTGTGAGAGAGAGAGAGAGATAGAGAGAGAGAGGTAACACTAAAAATCGTTTTCCGATATACACACACACGCATATATTATATATTGTTTTTAAAATGAACATTTGTTTACATGTTTAAGTATTTTTTAAATTAGTGTATATATATATATATATATATAGAGAGAGAGAGAGAGAGAGAGAGAGAGAGAGAGAGAAATTAATTAATATTAATAATTTAGAAATTATATTTATATGCATTTGCATTATTGCTTTTATAAACCATTATTATTTTGAAATGCATATTTGCTTACATTTTAAGTACTGTTTTAATACTACTGTATATATAGAGAAATTATTTATTTATTTAAAAATACGTGAAACTGTAAACAAATATTTATTTTAAAAAGCATATATAATTTGAAATACATTTTTAGAAAAGTTGGAAACACAAATATTTCAAACGTTTAGAAAAGTTTTGTTTATATAGCTATTTAAAATAAGAAAGAAAGAAAGAAAGAAAGAAAGAAAGAAAGAAAGAAAGAAAATGTTTACGATGGTTTACAAAAATCCAGAGGACAGGAAAGCCCAAAAGAAATATAGGAGACAGGGAGAACTTTTTTTCCATCTGAACTTTTTATTTTTATTTCAAAGAATGAATGTTGTGTTTTCCAGGTCACTCGAGCTCACTGTCGTGCCCCTTACGCAAGCACAAGACGAACAGAAAGCCGCGCACACCCTTCAGCACCTCGCAGCTGCTCTCACTGGAGCGCAAGTTCCGGCAGAAACAGTACCTCTCCATCGCCGAACGGGCCGAGTTCTCCAACTCCCTCAACCTCACCGAGACTCAGGTCAAGATCTGGTTCCAGAACAGGAGGGCGAAGGCCAAGAGACTTCAGGAGGCCGAGCTGGAAAAATACAAATGTGCCTCCAAACCGATTCTGGCACCGTTCGCGCTGCCCTTTCCTTTGGGATCTCCATCATCTCTGTACGGACCTCCAGCCTCTTTCCCACGGCCCGTGCCGATGCCAGGACTATTTAACGGGCCTGTGTCTTATGGGATGTATTATTTGTCTTAAAAACTCTTATCCGATGGCTTCTTCCAAACTCTGAAAGTGTTTTTTAAAAATAATAATAATAATAATAATGTCCGCCATGCGCACAGAAATAATATTGTAAAGGTTTCCAAAAAAAATCTAAGTTGTTTTTTTTAATCATTAACCACATTGTTCTTGTTATCTCTGTGATTACATAATTAGTATGATTGCGTTAAACTAATGAACAACATGCAGGCCTACTTATGTAATTACATAGTTATATGCAATTGCAAGTGTAATTAATTAATTATAGTACCATGAAATATGTGGTGATATTGAATCCCTAAATTCACACGCAGTCATCCCTCAAATAACGGAATGAACGGAAGCAAGCTCTTGTATTATATTTCAGTGTTTTATTCTCTGTTGTATATTGACGTGCTCTTGTAGAGCACGTAAATGTGTTTTAATACTGTTTTAAGATCATTTTAAACTGAGCGTCATTTGACGATAAGTACTTTTTGGCCTTATGTTGGAAGTGCCTTGAGAGACCAAATATTTATTAGTCAAAAATAAAAAAAATATTCTTTCCTAAATTTAAACTTTTGTGCTTTTTGTATTTTTTCTTTGCCGCAAAAATAAAATAATAATAATAATTTAAATATAATTATATATATAGCCCATATATATATATATATATATATATATATATATATATATATATATATATATATATATACTTGTCGTTATTGCCTAATTGTCTAATTGCCTATGATGATTTTACCATCGAAACTGGTCTATAAAATATAATGTAGGATCTATGCATAATAATTTAGCCAAGACGGTCATTAAACTTGCACCGTTTCCCACCCATAAAAGCTTTTTTTGACCTTATTGAATTAAATAAAACACAAAGAATATCTAAACAATACAATGTTTAGAAAAGAGAGAGAGAAAAAAACAGACAAACCAGATACTTTATGAATGCATTAAGGGAAATTGCGTAAACGTTCAATAAACGTTTAATTGCCGCTTCAAAAAAAAAAAAAAAACAATCTCAAAGAGGCGTGAAAGAGCCCAAAATCTCACAAGAACACACATTTATCTTCGAGAACAATTAATAAAATATAAATAAGACCGACAAAATATACGGCCTACTTTGCTATTGTTTGCACGATATGTGCTGGGACGTCTCAATGTGGGATGTTAAGGCTCTGTTTTACTTGAGAGACACCTGTACATTTGAATAATATAATAGCCTTCTTGTTTATTGTTTATTGTTTGAAATAGCGTGTTCCCATTGGACGGGTTGGATTGTGGCGGGCTCCAAAAGGGGTTGAGAAGAACTAATAACGTGGTGGAGCATCAACTATGGAGAAAAACTTTATTATTATAACGACGCTAATCTTTGTCTATTTCTGTCCAGTGGAGGGAGACATCGCTTTTTACAAGCGATACAGAGTATTTGAGCAACAGTTATCACCATAGATAAAAGTGTTTTGATTTGATTTCCTCCCAAAGCACTAAACCGCAGCAAAGAATGCACAGTCTGTCACTATACACTGTGGAATACCTGATCCATGACATCATAATGTCTAAAGTTTGATTGTGATGCAATTTGATCTAATATTTAGTTTTAGTTTTATTTTAAATGATGCAAATGTAGCTAATGAAAATTCCAGAAATGATTTATCTGGATCCAAAATACTTAGTTGTCATTTTCAGTTTCGTTCAAGGTGATTAAATCAAAGTTTTTTTAATAACTGTCCAATATGTGAAAGAATAGTATTTGGGGTAAAAATTCGGAGTAATTTTTCAAAGTGGGCTCATATTGTCTGGTCCAATCACAATGGAGATCCAATGGTTTATAGACTACTTGAGATGTTCTGAAATGCCAAATATGACTGAAATGAACAGAAAATGGTGCATTCTTTTCTAGAGTGGTTATTTTGATTAAGCATTATCTTAATTTGTTACTCGAAAAAGCATCTTGCGTTTTTGTCTAAGTTGACCATTTTTGCCCTATAACTATTGTCCCATATCTACACAATAACACTATAACCGTACTGGGTGCAAAAAAGCTCCTTTGCCACCAATGTTGGGTAAGTATTCAAAATAATTAATTCCCTACAAATGACTAATTGCGTCTCTAAAAAAAGTAATCACATTATTAATTATTTTAATTTTAAGTTACTTTCTAAATCTCATTCAAAATGTCTATATTTCCCCCTCGTTCATTGGCGCACACCCTTCAGCTGTCACAGAAACGCAAACATTTGAACATTCATGTTTTAAACTTATTATACATACAACTTTAGCGCAAATAATGCACTTAAAAGTAACTACTTTAATTGAAAGACAGTAACTGAAATCTGATTATAAGAATCTAAAATGTAATGTGCTACACTACTTTTTTGACATAAAAGTAATTAGATTACAGCAACTATTTACTCATTTTTTTCAATCTTGATACACTTTGTAACCAGAAAAAAAAGCAATATTTCCGGCATTAGGTTAATGTCAATATGCAGTTTCACAGTAATTGAATGTAACACTTAGCAAGACTCATCACAATACAGCTCTTTCACCATCATGCCTATGAGCAGGCATATCACTCCTGTTTGCCACAGGGGTACTGTTCAACATCTGGTGTGCTGCCAATTAGTCACTGAGAAGCATCTAAACGACATAGAAAAACGACAAGGAATATGTGCTTTGGCTGGAGAGTTATTCTCATCAGTACACACACACACACAAGGCAGAATATCCACTTTAGGATACACCAATATTTATAAAAGTGCTGTGTCGTGCGCTGTAAAAAGTTGAGTAAGCTGACAAAATTAAAGCAACCAGCTGCAAAGCATTTTTTTTTAGTTTAACCAACTTCAGGCAAAATAGGAGTTGGATTGTAAGTACCATGAACTCAATGTAATAAGTTCAGCCAACTTAAAATAATAATGTTTTTACGAGTAGATCTAAGTTCAGCAAACTTGCATTTTTAAGTACATCTGACAGTCATTTTCAATAATCTTGATATAGATAGTCTTTATTAAGCAGAACTATATAAGATCGTGTGTCAGCCCCAGCAAGACACCAAGTAGTTGGTCCAACTTAAACAATTGTGTAGGTGGGGGGGGGGGGGGGGGGGGGGGTAGCTCAGCGAGTACTGACGCTGACTACCACACATGGAGTAATGTGTGTGGGGGCGGGGTCCGTTCTGCATAACGCGGCGGATCATTTTAGCTTATCGCGGCCCATTCGGTCCGTTTCGCGGCCAACCCACGGCCCCGCTCGGTTCTTCCGATGGCCAGTCCACCCCTGATTAGCCCCAAAATGCATCGGCTCACCAGGAGTGAGCAATGCCCGGTATGCCAGATTACCAGTCCAGCCCAGCTCTTAAGCAACCAAATTGGCCCGATACAGTACAGTCACATGGGGTAACCTCCTCGTGGTCATGATTAGTTGTTCTCGCTCTAAATGTGGCACATGGTAAGTTGTGAGTGGATCACAGAGAATAGCATGAGCCTCCACATGCTGTGGGTCTCCGCGGTGTCATGCACAACGAGCCGTGATAAGATGAGCGGATCGCCGGTCTCAGAAATGAGGCAACTTAGACTTGTAATCCGCCACCCCGATTGAAGGGAGGATATGCGCCACCACGAGGAGCTACTAAGTAGTGGGAATTAGGCATTCCAAATTGGGAGAAAAAAAGAGGATACACTAAAAAAAAAGTTTTGTAGGTAACAATTACTTTAAGAAGATCAGTCAACCTAATAACTGACATTTTTAACAAAGTTTTATCAAAGACTTCATTATATTTTAAATAAGAAAATATTCCTTGCCTAACTTGACATTGTATATGTGCTCACTGTTTAAAATGATAAATTGCTCTGACTTAAATGGCATAAAAGTTGACTTTATTGATTGCTTAAGTAAGTAATCTCAACATTTTCTACATTAGATAGTTCAATCAACCTTAAAACTTAGTTTCTGACAAAATCGAAGTTGATTTTATACAGTGTATATGGTCAGAAATTCACAGAAACATACAGAAATTCAGTTATTATCATCTTAATGTCCCGTATTATAGGGTTTTCTTCAATATTGAATTTTCTTTTTTATGTTGTTTGTGTTACAGTTATTAATTACTTGATAGATTATTGCAATTATTTATAAATCAAGATCATAGCTGGTGGACACTGTGGTACACTGTGTATAAAAATGTCCACATCACAAAGGTTTTGCATTGGCAGCATTCAGTTGAATTTAGGCTTCATTAAGATCACAGATTAATTATGAGATCATAAGTGTGTTTGATCAGTTGCAGAGGTCAGTAGTGCAGCAAACAGCTGTCACGTTTGGCATTTGCTTATAGGTCCAGCAGGTCGTCATTTTCATACAGGAACGCAAAGAGGGAGAAGCTGCACAAAGAAAGTAAATCAATTGTATTGTTATCATTTTAACTTTTTGCTACTTTGTTTTATTCTGTATTCCTCATTTGTTACCAGTTAGCAAGCATTTGATAGTCTTGAAAGGGCTGAGTAAAAGTTTTGAATGTGCTAAATAAATAAATTAAGGATTTCTTGATCAGAGAAAAGGTTGTGAATGATGGCTGAACTCACCGAATGTACCGGTGTTGAACTTGATGTCTCCACAGGTCCTTATGTGTTGAAAACATTTCTGCACTGTTGTAGTGCAACGATCCGCAATCCCTTTGGAAATACATAGATTGCAATGCAATGCCATTCCCATGAAAGGAAAGAGAGCCAGGTCTGGAAGGAGAAACACAAACGTTAAAAATCACTGTAGTCATTGCACATAAATAAACATTTAACACCACAATGTAACAGCATGTGTTTACAAACTAGTTTCGTTACTTTCAAATGTGCAAATGACATATAACAGAGAATATAACAATTTGAAAGACACGAGCATACCATAAGTGACGATCAGCAGAAGAAGAACTGGACAAAACAGCCTCATTTCTCTCGTAAGGTTTTAAAGGAGCCGCTCGGAAAACCTGTTATTGTGAATAGATGTATTTTATGTATTAATGATTTACTTTTGAATTATGTATATCTGGAAGTAAAATGTATTGGATAAATAGCAAATCCTGATGAACTTTAACATTAAAGCAGTAGGTTTATAAAATAGACAAAAATAGTCAACAGACTTTCAAAGAAAACAGAAGTGTAGAAATATCAGCCTTACCAACAAGAGATCTGCTGTGATTCACACTGTAGATTAGACTCAGGCACTTTTAAAGGAGCACTGAGGCTGTGCAGCTGAAATATTTGTCACTTTTGTTGTATCATTCACATGGTTGCCAAACGTGTGTGTGTGTGTGTGTGTGTGTGTGTGTGTGTGTGTGTGTGTGTGCTGCAGCTCAGTGATTTTGACATTAGTTTACACCTAAATAATTCACCAAATAATTATTTTCTTCTATAATTTTTTTCATTTGTAAAAAAAGATGGCTCATTTAAAAAAAAAAAAAAAAACAATTTAAAGAGTTGCATATAACATATATTTTGTCTTATTCATGAACATCTCAGGGTTCCTTGGACTCCGTTAAAATTCCATAAAATTTACGGTAAAATACCGGCAGCGGTGATTGCCAGAAATTTACCGTAAAAAAACATATTTCAGGCTTTACAGGATGTAATTTTGATGCCCGTATATTTTTTGGTTCACTACCGTTTATATTATTAAATAACATAAACTTGACATAGTAACCCTCTGTATATCTGTCCTTTTTTGTATATTTTTTTTTAATCAATGTTGAAAATAATTTAGTATGATATCCCTTGATATTGCGTTACTGTAAGTCTGTCATACTAAGACAAAAAACTCCCCCCTATGTTGTATAAGTTGGTAGCCCAACTAGTGGGCAATCGCCCTTCTTTCATAGATGCGGTGCCACGTGGTACCTGTTACTTTTCTCAGTACTGGCTAGGATGGGCCAATCACAGTTGGTGACTAAAAAATGCTTTTATTGATAATGCTGAGGCAGATTTACATTCACAGTTATGAATCCTTGCAATTATTAGTTTTTATAAAAAATAATTATCCAGTGGAAAATGTCTCCAGAGGGATATAAAACGTTCTGAGATTTAAATGCGGATGCATGGAGGATTTGGTTTTCAGAGCGTCAAGCGCCCCCTGCAGGAATAAACATTTGTGTCTCACAAGAGAGTCAGTGGCTGACAACATGTGCAATTTCGGTCTGTAGGTCTGTTACCAACACAAAACTTTTGAATGAATTTAGAAAACATGAAATAAATCACATGAGTCAGTCAGTGAAGATGTTAAAAGCGTCCATAGAAATGATCAGTTGTTTTTTTCAGGATGAGGAAAGCAGAATTTTTTTAAAGTGTTAATGTTTTCTAAAACATTAACCCTGATGCTTTTTCTGAATTTTTGATATGATACACAGTGTATAAATATTTAAAAGTATGCTATGAGCATAATTTTCTATTTATATGTGCATTTATTTGAACTGTTATTATGCACAATGTGTAATGTGTTGGTGTGTGGGTGTGGGTGTGTGTGTGTGTGCAGCTCAGTGATTCTGACATAATTTTACACCTAATAAATTCACTTCTAATTCCTTCTATTCAAATTGTCATTTGTAAAGAAAAATGGTTTCTTAAAAAATTATGAAATGAAGATGTTCAATACAAGGACTGAACAGAACACAATACAGATAATATATATATATATAGTGTAGCATTTTTACATTCTTTTACTGTTAAAATTACAGATATATTTTTTATACATTTATTTATTAATTTATTTACTTACACCTTGTGTTGAAGGATGTATTCATAATGATATATATATATATATATATATATATTAAATTGCTTTTACTGCTGTTTGAAAAAGCTCAGAATTTGAGCACCTTGGGTTGTAAAACATTTGTTTCAAATTTGTCCCAGATGCTGCAGAAGACCTTCATACTATTTGTGAAGTAACACAAATGCGTCATTCACAAGTACATGATGATACAAAGTTTTAAATGTCTGGTGTAACTAATTTTATCAGTATAATTATCAGTGCCAAGGTAATACAGGGATTGTTTTCAGTTCAGAACATTTCTTTGTACAAAACACTTCATGTTCTGGCATCGTTTAGGGTTTTACCCCATGAGTGCGGTCTTAAAGGCCCCCTGACCACCTTTAAAAAAAATTATAATTTAATCAAAACAACCTTCTGTTATTATTTCTCTTCACCCAAATTATGCTGCTCTACACTTTTTCCTTAAGGGCTGCCTTTAGCCCTGTTGTGCCCTACTTATAAGATAGAGCATTTATTTTTACTTGTTTGAATGTAGAATTTACTTAATATTTTTGAGCTCAAATTTATTCAATGTAGAAAGTACCTCATCTTTTCTGCTATATTTACTTCAACACAAAATCACACACACACACATACATATATATATATATATATATATATATATATATATATATATATATATATATATATGCCATTAAGGTCATTACAGACATTTTGTATATTTCCTTTTCTTTTTATGATAATTTTTATAATTTTTTTATATAAGGTTTCTGCAGAGTATTTGGGAAAGTACCTGCACAATGTAATCCTATCACTGCAGTATACAAATTATTCACATTGACTATTGTACAAACATAACTACTATAGATTTTTAAACCCGATTGTTTCAAAATTGTTTGAGGACAGCCGGGTGCTTATGATGTCGCCAGTATGATAATATCGCAGGATAGGATATTTCTGCTCATCTTTTACATGTATAAATCTCACAGAATCACAGAATGCTTCTAAAAGACATTTTGTCAAGCAACTGCTTAAAACTACATTAAAACAAATGTAACATTTACATCTAAACTTTGTATTTGATGTATATTGTGGCAATCTCAATCCATGAAAAACAGTCCTTGTCTCAAGTTACTGCAATAGGTAAGTGAGGACGGAGTATGGCGGTACTCACCCTCATGCCAGATGTGTATCACTATCTTTCTTCTGCTGAAGAATCACAGCTCTGCAGGTCCATATAAGCGGCATATAAGTAATCCATAAAACTCCAGTGGTTAAATCCATATTTTCAGAAGTGACATGACAGGTGTAGGTGAGAAACAGATCAATATTTTTAAGTCCTTTTGTACAATAAATTGTCCTTTCTGCCCAGTAGGTGGCGATATGCACAAACAATGTGAATCGCCAAAAACAAACGAAGAATGTTAAAGTGAAAGTAGAGATTTATAGTAAAAAAGGACTTAAATATTGATCTGTTATTTATGTCTAAATATCATATCGCCTTTGAAGACATTGGTTTAACCACTGGAGTTGTATGGATTACTTTTACGCTGCCTTTGTGCTTTTTGGACCTTCAAAGTTCTGGCCAGCATTCACTTGCATTGGATGGACCTACAGAGCTGAAATATTCTTCTAAAAAAAATCACAATTTGTGTTCTGCAGAAAAAAGAAAGGCATACACATCTGGGATGGGCATGAGGGCGAGTAAATCATAAGAGACTTCAATTTTGTGTGAACTATCCCTTTAATGCAGAAAATACTTTTTAGATGGCATTATACTTTTTCCTATCCCAGTTTAATATGCAGAGAATACTATAAGTGAGCCATTATATGTTTATTTTTCTCAAAAACTGTAAATACTGTGTCTCTGTGGCACTAGAAAAACTATTTGCTATTCGGACAGCAACGTTGACTCAATCAATGAGTTTATTTGTGCAATTCCTAACATAAACTCAATAGCAAACACTGCCACAATGAGCAAAACTGTAATTCATTAAAATCTAATTCTGAGACATTAAGCAATAAAGAGATATTGAACAGTTTAAAGGGTTCAAGGCTAACCTACTCTTTATTCAATGCAGTACATTATCAGGTGCCTACTTCTCTGAACCAGAACACACAAGGGACAGAATGCACAATGAGTATGTACAAGAAGAGACCTTTAGCATACCTTCATGGGAGGAGAAAATATACAGTACAAAAATGAACAAAGACATTTAATAGTAATGTTTGAGGAGTTCCGTTTGCTGTCGGGTTGACTCTTATAGCTCTGAATCATATCGGTTTGCATTGACATATTAATATTTCCTCTATTATCCTTTTCAGTTCATACACTGTATCTCATATTCATCTTAAATACAAGTTACTGGGAGGTATCATGCTGAGAAACCAGTGAAGCAATATGGCTGCCTACAGTACAGGCTGTTTGTGCAAGTGTAAACAAAACAAACAAAAAAAAAAAAAGGGAAAAAAAGTGCTATGTGTCGTAACTCCCTTTAATTGCTGCTGAAAGTTTCCTACAGCTTAAAAAATAAAATAAAAATAAATAAAAAAATATATTTCCATTGTACGCAATACTGTTGATTCATGACCATAATATTACCGATAGAAAGACCCTGTATGTCCCTAAAAAATTCTCCATAACAATTAAAAAGAATATACAACAAAGTCCTTAAACAAGAGGGCCGACAAGACAAAGTCCTTCAGAAAAGTCTCACTTTTTTAAGTTAAAAGTATAAAAAAAAAGAAAAACAATGCCAAAAACACAAAAAACCACCCTGTAACAGTGAGCGCTCACCTGAACAAGAGCTCAGCAGCTGCAATTCAAGTTAACCACATCTTTCCCTTTGCCAAGCATACATTATTTAAACAAATTATTATTTGAATACGTCCTACACTTGTGCTATAAACGGCCTTTTTTTGCATCACGTTGCTCTTCTTTTCTGATTCAGAACCGTAATAAGAGAAAACTACAAACAGTTGTCACATCAACCTCGGTTGTACACCTCCACTAACACTAGAGGACACTAAAGACCACGTAATCAAGAAAAACAACAAGAAATGGACCACAGAAGTACCCCAAAGGAAGTGTCCTCATCTTCTTTTAGTGTCCTTGTAGTGTTCCTTTCCTGTCATAGTGTTTTCAGCCACTCATACCCGCTAAAGTTGAACACGAATAATAATACAGAGACAATTTCGAGAATTCAGAGCCCATCTTTCTTTCAAGCTGGGATTTGTGGTTTATGAGGAGGAATTCAGTTCACATGTTCAGCTTTAAAGTAGTAGTAGTAGTACACCCAAAAATAAAAATTCGGTCATCATTTACACACCCTCATGTCATTCCAAAACACAAATGGCTATCTTGGTAAAAACGCAACATTTTTAAGACTCTGCTAGTCGCTCTTTCCCATGCTATTACAATGAAAAGACCCAAAAGCTAATAAATGCATTATAAAAACGGCCCATACAACTTGTGCACTGTATTTCAAGTCTTCTGAAGCCATACAATAGCTTAGTGTTATTCACTGAAAATCTTGACATCCGCACTAGCTCTCCTTTGCTATTTCTCGTGTGATCTCATATGAATGTACAATGTCATATTTATTAAAGAATCGTTCTCTTGAGTCAGAGCTTTTCAACGAATCTGTTGATCCGCTTTACAAAACCGGTCTTGAATGATTCGTTCACAAATCAGACTGATTGTGCCGGTTCTAAACTACTTATTAGATGTGGTCGTGGCGGTTTACGGCTGACTGGAGGGTAAGATTATTATAACAATTTAAATGGTCTGTTCCTCAAAACTATCGTATGGCTTCCGAAAACTTGGAATATAGCACATACGTCACATGGACCTCTTTTATGATACTTTATGGTAATTTTGTGTTCTTTTTAAAGCTCAAAACGTCAGTCCCTATTCATTATAATTGCATGGAAAGAGCAACCAGTACGGTCTTCAGAATAACGCCTTTGGTGTTATGGGTTTGGAAAGACATGAGGATGAGTAAATGATTTTCATTCTGGAGTAAACTATTTTGGGGTAACTTTGTTCGTGCTCTTTTTCGTTGCATTTTCGTATTTATAAAGAGATCATTATCAGCATGCACACACACACACACTTTCTCAGAGAAAATGATGTAAGATTTTGTGTGTCGGGAAACAGTACTTTAGTGGAGTTCACTGAAGTACATAGTGATTATTCAACAGGAAGGAGGAAAACGAGCAGGTAGAGGAGAGGAAATGGAGGGAGTGTATCACTCTGTCAAAAGTGGTTTAAAATAAAGAGGTACACAGCAGCATACAGGTTTAAGCATACAACATATCCACCCAATACTGAGGGAAAAGGCAAATGTCATTAGCATATACTGTATTTCACATACAGCCTACAGAATGTGCACAAGCCCTGGAAATCTGTCCATGCGACTGAACCGGCCAATCAAAGACCAGCTTTTCTATATCTCAAACTTCCTTCCAGCACTACCATGCTCAGTTCACCTGGGCAGCCATCGTTTGTGCCTGTAGACCAGGTACTGACGGGCATTGGTTGCCAGGCAGAGGCCAGAATGGTAGATGCCAACTCTTCTGTTGGTACGGTTATAAAAGAAGCATTGGCAACAGCTTACAGATTTCCATAAAAAGATGTCAAAGTACACATGTGAAAACATACTTGTAGGTGTAACTTTTTATATAAGGGTATATTTAGTATATAGAATAATCAAACATCTTCGCAGACAGTCCTGAGGCGAAGCATTTGAGCCCTCGTTTACAGTCATTTAGAGCAAATAAATAACAATAAAGATAAAAACAGACAATGAGACGGGGCTGGGGGAACATTTGGTTGATGCATTCTTCATATCATGAGCTTTAGGTTTTGTTTTAGCCACACCCATGACTCAGGGGAGTGGGCATGGTTAATAAGCAGCTGCGTGTAATTGGCCCGCTGACGGGTAGTTGGGGTTCAAGTTGAAGGAGTCAGGGTGGAAGAGGCAGCGTTGGTGTTCAGACCATGATCGGCACTGTTGGCACCTGGAATAAAATGGAGAGACGGTAAGAGAAGGTTAAAATTGACATTAAATGACGTGTCACTATTTTGACTTAAGTGAAGGCGAAAGTGAAAGCGAGACCAACCTGTTGCAACCGAGGCGGACTGAGTGGAGTTTTCAGCCTGGTTCTGAGCATGCGCTGGGATGAGTACGCAGGTCAGCGAGGGGTTACTGGACAACTCTGATGAACAAATCCAACAGACATTACTGTAATACAGGGCTAATTAACTTTGGAAAGCATAGGGGCTGCAAAGATGACATGATTTTAACCAAAACCATAACCCTAACCTAAGCTTGAGAGAGGTCAACAAGAATGGCCAGACTGTTTGAGCTGACAGAAAGGCTACGGTAACTCAGATAACCACTCTGTACAATTGTAGTGAGCAGAATAGCATCTCAGAAAGCACATCACATCAAAACTTTAAGCGGATGGGTTTCAACAGTAGAAGACTAGGTCGGGAACTTTATGGGACCACGTGTTTATTAGTATTCCTAATGAAGTGCTCAGTAGCCGCTTTTCAAATATCGGGCCAGTGCAAGGTAGGGCTATCACCTGGCCAGCTGTGGCCTATAGCTTTGGATCTTGAGCCGCAAGACCAAAATCGATCTGCGTTCCCACCATCGGACCAATAACTCTGCAGCGTTGTCCAAAAACCCACCCTTAATATGCCACTGTGGTGCCAAAGTCACACACCCTGCCTATTTCAAAAGCAAGAGGAAAGCTCAGCAGAGGTATCATGTTATCTAGTTATCTAGCATAACGACTGTAACTGCCATGGTCTCCTGAGTGTTCTCTCCATTTCTCAATTTCTTTGGGCACCACTTTGTCCACTGGGCATTTTAATGGATGTGTACTTTGCCCGCATTTGTTTATTTTAAATTTTTCCAGAACCTGTACCGTTGTGTGCTGGATACACAACCTGGGAAGTTCAGCAAACTCCACCTTTGACATTGAATATGACTCAATCCCTAGTTGTCCTTGTTTGTCCTAAGGGTAATCGGCAGGCAAAAGGCCATTGGCCCCAAGAAAGCCCAGAGGCGGCATGATGAAGGCCCGGAAGTGACAGTGGGCATGCACCTGGCTCTGGCACACACTAACACACGTCATTTGGCCCAATAGTGCAAACGCGGCTAGTGAGTGTAGAAAACATATAAATGGATACAATCCTTTACATACCAGCCAACTAGTAAACAGCATGAGGGTTCAACATTACAGACAACAGAAACACGATCAAAAACAAGAGAGATGCTTTCAATACTAGTTCAAACATTGCTCAGTAGTATGATTTGTTCACCCTCTCAAGTGTTTTGTTGCCAAATAACATAAATCCCCAATAAGCATTTGTGCCTTTGGGAGAATATAACATACCCTGTGTAGTGAAATTAAACAGCAAAGGCCTCTCTCTTCCATTCGGGAGCTTGAGGGTGGGCTCTCGGAGCTCATCGAAGAAAGTGTGAGCACAGGCCTCAAGAGGAGTGAAACGGGACGTGGGTGTGTACTCCAACAACCGGGAACACAAAGCTATCGCCTCCGGAGGGGTGCGGGGCCGGAAAACCTAAGACATGCCCAACAATACAGGTTTTATGCAATCATTGCTATTTTGCACCATCAAGCCCTTGAACATACACCAAAACAAACTTAAAGAACTATTGATATAAATGAGGATACCTGGTTTTAAACATCTCACAAAGGAACAATTGATGATGATCAGTGTAATTCTGTTGGAAATGTTGAATACTAGTGCATGGAAAACCAATATAAAAACAGCACAGATGGACTCTAAAACACCTTCTGTGTGAACGGCTCCTTATGAACACGAAAACGACAAACCTTAGTCCATGGATGTGCCTTAATCTGTGGAAACTTGAACTCTGTATAATTTGGGTTCATCTCCCGAATCTGTTCTCGTGTAGGAGTACCCAGAACCTGAAGGGAAAGATCACATACAGCTCACCTCTTTCACATGACTTTCTTTTCAAGGAATAGTTCACTCAAAATGAAAAGTCTGCCATCATTTACTCACCTTAATATTGTTCCAAAACCATATAGCTCAAATCACATTTTGCTCACACCGCTCGTTTCCATTCAATAACAGCATATACGTAGTGACCAGGTGGGTGTCAAGCTCTAATGTGCATGTTCAAATTTGACACCATAGGTTGCTATATATTTAGCAAAATATTGCAACTTGGTAAGTTTGAATATGTGAATGGGCGAATGAGAATTGAGCACTAAAGCCCCGATCACACCGCCAGTGACATCGCATGATACTAGTCCCTTTACTGTGAAGTAACTATCGTTATCGTTAATTTCAATCTGTGAATCACAGATGAGATATTTCCAGTAAAATATATTATTCTAATTTGATAATGAATCCATTTACTTGCTGCAAAAAAATACAATTAATAAATAATCAACATTTGGCAGGTTAGAGTGATTTATATAAAATGTAGCAGCGCTAATTACATCATATCATTGACAAGATAAAAGATCTATCAATGCTCAGTGAATAAAGACTTTAATACAATTCTGGTCTGTTCTTCAACAAAGCTTTCATATGACTTCAGAAAACTTGGAATATTGCAAATGAGGTGTATGGACAATTTTTATGATACTTTTATGTTGCTTTTTTTTGTAATTTTTGGAGCTTGATGGCCCCTGGTCATTATATGCTTTCATTATATGTTAAAGGTATAGTTCACCCAAAAATGTTAATTCAGTCATTGTTTACTCACCCCTGTGTTGTTATAAACCTATTTGACTTTCTTTCTTTTTCTTAGCACAAAGGGAGAAATTGTGAAAAAATATTGTGCTCAGTGATGTCATGCAATGGCAGTTTATGGTGACCACCTCTTCAAGCTTCAAAAGGACACAAAATATAATTCAGAAGTCTAACAAATGCACTCATGATTGATATGAAAGCATACGATAAGGTTTGGTGAGAAACACAACAAAATCGAATGTATTAGTTAGTGAAAAATTGCACTGAATGTTGATCTCACGTGCACGTTCATGACAGCGCCCTCGCGACATTGGGGCGTTCAAGCGAAAACTTGTTTGTTTATCTAAAAACAGGTTCTCCACAGTGATTGTGACAACAGAAAACAGCTGCACACAAAACAAAGAACAGAACTTGCTAAATGTGTCTGAAGAGTTTGTTGTTGAAGAATTGATGCATTTCTATGCCCAGCCTTATTTTTTTTAACGGAGCACTCGTACATCAAACAGAAACAAAGAGGAGGCTACAGGCAGCCACAGTCACACCATGTCCATATCTGACAGCATACTACACACAATAAAAGGTATATTTTCTATGGTAATCAGAGTTTTTGTCCTAAACAGCAGTGACGAGCAACGATACATTCTATCGATCGCTTGTTTTCTACTTTCAGCATCGCGGGGGTAACTCCATCCACTGTGAACTGGCACTGATCCAAAAACTTTCAAAAAAATAAGGCTGGGCACAGAAATGCATAAATTATTTGACAACAAACTATTCAAACATGTGTAGTTAGTTCTGTTCTCTGATTTTTGTGCAGCTGTGTTGTCGCTATCACTGTGGAGAAACAAGTTTTTGCTTGAACACCCCCATGAGAGGGCTGCATGAACTGTTGCTCTCGTGCCCTATCATAAACGTACACAGGAGATCAATGGTCGGTGAAAATTTTACTAAATAATAAATTATGTTGTGGTTTATTTCTCAACAAACCTTAATGTATGCTTTCATAACAATCACGAGTCTCCTGGAATAATTTATTAAACTTCTAAATGATACTTTTGTGTTCTTTTGAAACTTGAAAAGGTGGTCATCATAAACTGCCATTGTGTGACATCACTGAGAACATAATCTTTTCACAATTTCTAAAAAGTAAAAAAAAAAGAAAGTCTTATAGGTTAAAAACAACAAAGGGGGGGGGGGGGGGGGGTGAGTAAACAATGACTGAATTAAAATATTTGGTTGAACAATCCCTTTAAAGAGCACAATGAACATTAACCTTAATTTGCATAACTAAAACTTAAACAGTCTAAAAGAAAAGTGTTTAATGTGGGCAGAGACACTTCAGCAATAACGAGAATTGAACAACCAACAAATTAAATTTTCTGTCCTCATCTTCACTTTGTCTAATTGAAGATATCTCATGGAAAACACTCATGTTTCCACATACATCACTTACATACCTTAATGATTTCAACAAGCTGATCCACACCACTGTCACCAGGAAAAATAGGTTGCCCTAACAGCAGCTCTGCCAGTACACAGCCAGCTGACCAAATGTCTGTAGAGTAACAAAGTTAAACAATGAATATTAGAGCAATATGCACATATTCCTATAGAGCCAAACAAGGCAGCATTTTAGTCAGTGCATATGTATTCAATCACATTGGAGCTTTGCATTTAGGAACTTATTTCATTACGAGGACTGCAAAAATGTTAAGATCTATAAGAGGACAATGCAAAACATTTTAGATTGTGCACTACCAAAAGGCACTAAAAATGAGGGTCCAAAGGGGACATAGGATTTGCATGACACTGAATCTACTTTATAAAAAAGTTAGCAATAGCATTCCAATGTTAGCAGTGTGGTTTATAAAGAGATAGTATGAGTCTACCAATGCTGGAAGTGTAGTCTGTGGCTCCAAAGATGAGCTCAGGGGCTCTGTAGTACCGCGAGCAGATGTAAGAAACATTAGGCTCACCGCGCACCAGCTGTTTAGCACTGCAGGAGACACAAAGAAAGACGAAGAGATAACGAGAAATTACACCAATCCAAGTCTATACCAAAACAATCATCCACATTGGAAGTCTATAACACATAATCGTCAAAGGAGCATTAATAATGATCATTATCATTATCAACAGCTGAAATATAATTAGTGCTGTTTAGCAAAAGTTTGTACTGAGGAACAAAAACACTCTTTATTTGAAATCATCAAATATTGAGCAGTTTAATCAAACTAAAGTCTAGAATTCCATCAGAATTTGTTAGTTGTTTTTTTTAAAATCCCAAAACCAAGACCAAAATCTCTGACTGGAACACTTTCTAGAGCTTTCCAGCTGCATCCACCAAACTTAGCACAGACCTTCAGCCTGTTCTGACTCGCATTGCTATGACTTTTCTAACTTTTAACATAATTACCACACCGAGGGCGATTATTCTTCCTCAAAATCCCCTAGTCTTACATTAATGGAATATTTAACCTGGCTGAGACCGTTTAAACTCCAACTGACCAAAAATGTAAAAATTCAAATGTAAACAAGGCCTTTAATGTGCTTAATCTCTCTCTCTCTCTCTCTCTCTCTCTCCTCCCCCCCCACCACCCCCCTTCCAGAGATATCTGAAAAGGATGACGTATTTGTTGTCATGTGATCCAGTATTGTGATCTATTCATCCCAAAACAATCAAGTTGGCGGTCCAAGTTGTAGCGGCGTTGTTGTGCCTGATATTCACTTTTAAGAGTTACTTAAGAGAAATGTTACTTTGTACAAACTTCACAGTGCACTGCTTCAAAGTGAAGAGAATTTAGCTCTGAAATGCTGGCCAGAAACCCTTATGAAAACAGAGTTCGTGGCAAATTTGCCGCAAATTTGACTGTTCATTTTCACATGCAAATGAGCTTTGCCGCAAACTTGTGGCAAATTGTCCATTATTGCCAAAGGTTCATCAGAGGCTCACCACTACCAGCGAAGAGCTGCAAACTTCTGGCAAACATTTGTGGTGAATCAAAACCTCTTGTCTGTTTGTCTATCTGTCTGTCTGTCTTAGTGTTAAACTTTAAGACAAGTCTTTGTCAAGCCAACATCAAAATTTCTATTGAAAAAAAGTAACCTATCTTCTTTACTATTTGTGATTTATTATGTATTAATACCAGAAGCCCTCATACGTGACATCATATCCTGTCCATTGCGGTGTCTGAAATGATTTAGCATTCTCCAAATCTAGTCTGACCACCTCTTAACATTCCTTACCAACAAAGAGAAAACTAACAAAGAGAATTTCCCTGTCTCACCTTCCGAAGTCACAGAGCTTAAGTACAGCTGTTTCTGGGTCCAGCAGAAGATTTTGAGGCTTGATGTCCCGATGGCAGATCCCATATGAGTGGATGTACGCCAAGCTACGAAACAACTGGTACATGTACAGCTGAGAACAAAAACACACAACAATGACTTTAGCACACCAGAACTGATATATTGGTATTGAATGCTAGTAATCTGGTCTTTATCATAGGGTGCTGGTGTGCTGGTTAGTTTTAGTTTACAGACAACTGGCCTGCTTAAACACTATAAACTAGTATATCCAACACAAATGGGTGAACCAGCACAAAACCAGTATTTACTAGCCTGGACTAGCATGAAAATTTAATAATCTCAAAGTGTATTACGAGTTGTTACCTTCACATAGATCATGGGCAGATTCTGCTTGGCTCTGTTGTAGTGTCTGGCCACTCGGTACACGTTCTCAGGCACGTAGTCCATGACCAGGTTCAGATAAACATCATCCTTCTGTGTGTGGAAGGAAGAGAGTTTATAAGATCATTTTTACATCTGTGAGCTGGACAAGTGTTACCATGCTTTTGCTGGCAACAAATTCTAGTGTCAGAGCTACAGACTGGGGAGACTGGGGCTAGCTGTGACACTTTTTCCTTCAGTAAATATTTCTTACAGTACATATATGTTATTAAATCTTTTGTTTTTTTAAGTCAATTTCTACATTGCCTTGGCTACAAAAAAGATATTGAACATTTTCAAATACTGTTAATTAAATACACACTAATGTTTCATAAAAACATGCCCCAATAGCAGGGTAAGTTGTAACAATGGAACCCACCATTAAACTCTGAAACAAGCGGCGCTTGATGCTGGCTTTGATGCTCTAACGCAAATCATGAATGCAGCTTTATGATTGCTTTAACAAAGTGGATATCCACAGTCTGCCGGCTGATTAATATTGTGGGGTTTAAGAGATGTAATGTGCATTGCAATGAATATGCAACCTATGTGAGGATCAAACTTCTACTTAGAATTTGGGAAATGTTTAATGCTACTTGTATTGGTGCTATTTTAGTGCATTTCTATCTTTATACCGTGGAAGGCTTTCTTTGCATTATATTGTTACATATTGTTTAGCTTTCTTTCCTAAGAAGGAAATAATGCACTTTGACAATAAACATACAATATTTAGAGTCAGATTTCAGATTACACAAATTATGGAGTGGTGGTGGCATAGTGGGTTAAAGCACATAACTGGTAATCAGAAGGTTGCTAGTTCGATCCCCACAGCCACCACCATTGTGTCCTTGAGCAAGGCACTTAACTCCAGGTTGCTCCGGGGGGGATTGTCTCTGTGATAAGTGCACTGTAAGGTGCTTTGGATAACAAGCATCTACCAAATGCATAAATGTAAACTCAGTGCCTCTTTGGTTGACATCATGGGAAAATCAAAAGAAATCAGCCAAGACCTCAGAAACTAAATTGTGGGCCTCCAATATTCTGGCTCATCCTTGAGAGCAATTTCCAAATGCCTGAAGGTGCAATGTTCATCTGTACAAACAATAGTACACAAGTATAAACACCCTGGGTCCATGTAGCCATCATATCGCTCAGGAAGGAGACGCATTCTGTCTCCTCAAGATGAACGTAGATTAGTGCAAAAAGTGCAAAACAATCCCAGAACATCAGCAAAAGACCTTGTGAAGATGCTGGAAGAAACAGGTAGGCAAGTATCTATATCCACAGTAAAACGAGTCCTATATCGACATAACCTGAAAGGCTGCTCAGCAAGGAAGAAGCCACTGCTCCAAAACTGCCATAAAAAAGCAGACTACAGTTTGCAAGTGCACATAGAGGACTTTTTGGAGAAACGTCCTCTGGTCTGATAAATAAATGTTGTTACTTTTTGGCCATAATGACTATCGTTATGTTTTGAGGAAGAAGAGGCTTAGCTGAAGAACAGTCTCCCCTACACTTAAAGCATTGGACATTCCCTGCTCAACACGAATAAAGCAGAAATTTGGATTACAAAAACATCTCTGATCACAGTGGTGGTCTGTCTAGGGGAGAAAGGGGGGCTGATACTCTTTTTGACACAAAGACTATTTAATAGTCTTCATTTTCTCTCTCTCCGTTGCCCCTCAGAGATATTAACTCCTTAATGTAGCTTGAAAATTAACCTGCCAATGACATTGAGCCAACTCCTGCCTTCCAACAACGACATCAGCTTTGCAATTATTCCATGATTGGCTGAATGTGCTGGGGATTGGTTGTTCACATGCACACACACAAATCCGTAGATAAAAGAGGCTGCTAAATAAGACATTTTAATATCAATGTTCCACACTCTGCAGGTGCTTTTACACTGTTAATGACTGAAGAAAAGATTGAGTTTCTTAAACAGATATTTCTGGTCCTAAATGCTAATTGATAAGTACAGCATTCCTGTCATTTAAAAAAAAAATGTTATCACTGCACAGCACATATAAAGGCTATTAACCTTATTTTACATCAGGGACTATATCGTCAAGTGGAAGGATTTCACTTAATGTATTTGCTTAGTAAAAGTAAAGTTTTTTAGTATAAAAGCAATAAGGCACTCAAAGCTGTGCTACTTTGTGAATATATCGTGTCCCTTTAGCCTCTTAATTTAACATTCCAGGTTAAGCTCAATCAACAACATTTGTGGCATAATGTTGATTACCACAGAAAACAGGAATTTGGACTCGAGTTGCATGACTTGCGACTCAACTTAGTCAACAGTGACTTATGACTTGACCTTGGACTCGAGCCCTCTGACTTGTTAAGACGTTACACCTTCTAAAACCAAAGATCAGATTTGTACATTTAAAAATGTGCAGAACATTTTCAAATCTGCATCATAACGAAGGTAATTTCATTTGGATATAAGAATACAACAAAGGCAACAAACCGATTGCAACATGGAGAACCTGTGGTTTAAAAATTAGACACTTCATCACTTCTGTTGATCACTGAAGGGTGCCGTGACAGCTAATATCCATGAACTCTCATTCACTTCCACCACAAAGGCCCCGCATGCAAGTTTGTGTGTGAGGTAAGGGAGCAGGGAAAGTGTTCTCTCTGTAAACGGGAGAGTGTCCTGTCTGGACAGAGTTACATAACTAAACTGATCCTGTTTCTGTTAAACCAGGGGAGAAGTCGGGATGCAGTTTCACCAGTCAGACACTATGTCATCATGCTGGAATGGGCGCATGGGGGTTAAACACAAAGAACAGTGCTTCTCTCACTGTCTGAGATGGGCACAGACACCCGTTTCTCTAGACATGTGCCCTCAGACGCCAGAAACATGTTCTGCACAAGTACGTAAATGTGAATGTTTGGCCAAAGCATTGCAAGCATGCTGTCCTATTGCACATAACACATGTGGGTGGTAATAAGACTGTACTTAAGGGTCGATAGAGTTTCCGTCAATAACGTTTTACCATTAAATGGGCATGTAAAGGTAGATGTGAAATTAAATGTGCTTAGCTAACAGCATTTCTGTTCACATACTTGGGTACCACTTTATATTAGTTGTCTTAAACATGTACTAACATTAAAATACATACAATACAAATGTAATTATTGTGTAACTACATGTTGTTCTTCCAAATTCCCACAAGATTCACACTTGCTGGTATGGAGGTTGAGGTACGGTTAGGTTTAGGAATAGGGTTAAGGTTAGAGTTTCTGGTAAGGGTAGGGTTAGGGGCAAGGTTAACAATGTAACTACAGATGTAATTAAATGCAGGTAATTTAAATGTAAGTAAGTATCATGTGCTTAATTAGCATTTAATGATTCCTAATATAAAGTGGGTCCCAAATGGTAACATTTTATAATAACTAAATTGAATAAAGTATTTGTAAAGCATTAGTTTATAGTCAATTGATCATTTATAAACTCTTGTTCCTACATTTGTTTTGTTTATATTCACAGTAGCAAATGATTGATTGATAATTTTTTTTAACATGAACAAGGCATGAATTCGTAGTAAATAAAGAAATTGGATATGTAATTAATTGGATATACATTTAAACGATATTAATGTATTTGTTACCATTTTATTAACACTTACTATTAAAGCAATTATTACTTAACATATATGTCGTAATAAAGCATTTACTAATTGCTTAAGCATTATCATGACCTAATCTAGAGTGAGAACCGTATAAGCCTAATTGAACATTTATGAATGATCTATTCCTCTGAAAGCCCTGAAATAACCATCTCCACAAAGGCTCAAAACAGACACTAAAGCTTAAGAACAACACAAAAGTACAGGAATTATAGTGAGAGAAGAAAATCCACAGATTATTAAAAGAGATCCTCTAATTGCTCAAATGCCACTTTAGCATTTTCTATCCTATTAAGCTTTATGAGCAGACTTGTACCCATTACTGCCAATTAAAATGACTGTTTAATTCAGTTTCACCAGTGGACCTACAATAAATATTTCATTAAATTGAATCCGATTCCAGAAGGAAAGTCATGTTAATCAATGTACAATTAGGCATACATAGTCCTCACTTTAGATTAGGTCACGCAAAATGCTTAGCTAGCCATTAGTATGTTTTTTATCACAACTATTATTAAGCATGAATTGTTTTAAAAGTAAGTTAAGTAAGTCCTAAACCCCCAGTAGATCACAACTGACCTCTCTTTCTTTGTCACCAAATAGATGTCCTGACACTGTGAAAGAATAACTCTTGAGTAACCATATACCTGCACTCCCTAGTCAATTCAACAGTGTGTATATGTGGGTCTTTGAGGTCAGACTCCTGGCATTACAGAATGGACTGATTTAGGGTCCATGGACTGATGCTCAGCTACTGACTTCAGAGGCTTGTAAAGACCAATAACGAGAGAACAGCATAAACAATGCATATACTGTATAGACATGTGGTTAGGGCTATGTTGCATTGTGGTACCTTAGTACTTCTTTCCCAGAAACAAAGTAGCTGTAGTATGTTTTTAAAACGGTTGATTTAGAAGTTTGCAGTTAAATTAAAACCCATTTGATTTGTAAAATGTAACTGAATGTGTCCTGATCGTGAAAACATCTGATCCTATCTGTGTAATTTGCATGTATATCGTATATTAAAAGGAAAGTCTGAACTCATATACTGTAGGACTGAACACACACACATATACACACACACACCAAATTTCCCTTGTTAATGCCTGCACACGAGCAAGAGCTTGTCATACAGTATAAATAGAGCTGGAGAAACAGTTTATCTCCTCCAATACTAGGCTACCCATCACTCAAAAGTTTCCTACTGAGCGTTCAATGGCGGCTGCCGTGGTGACAAGTTATGGCAGACAGCTTGCCCTGGGGCAACAGCTATCACAGGATTACCAGAAATCCCATCTACAGATCAAAACTGGAGGGCATGAGCATTCAGTGCTGTTAACCACAACAAAAATACAACCCTGCTTGTTTGACCGGAGGTGACTTTTAGTCATGTATAGGTGAATTGCACCAAAAAAAAAATTCAGGCCATTGGTCACCCCAAAATCTAAAGATTACATTTTAAAAAAATTAACCCCAATTCTCATTACTGTAATGCAAAACAATCTCATTCTCATTAATGTATTATGTATTATCATTCTGTGGAGGTACAACAAATACAAGTACAAACACACTGATGTATAAATACATTACAATTTCAATAAAATATTATAATGAGAATAAGATTTTTTCGAATTATGGTAAATATATTTTTTCAAATTACCGTAATGAGAATGAGATTGTCTTCAAACTTCGGTAATTATCAAACGAGATTTTCAAATTTCTGTAATAAGATTTTTTTATAAATTACAGTGATGTAATGATGACGAGATTTTGGAAAATTACTGTAATGAGATTTTTCAAATTACGGTAATGAGGACAATATTTTTCAAATTACGGTAATGAGAATTATTTTTTTTTTTTCAAATTGAGGATGATATTTTTTTCACATTATGTTAATGCAAATTAAAATGGCACTAAAAATCCATTATTATCTTTTCTTATTTTTCCTTCTTCTGATTATGTGATGAAAAATGATGCAGACATTTTCTTGACAGATTTTGGGAAATTCAGTTCTTTTAGACAAAAGGAAACTCTAAATAGACTATGAGTTAAGAGTTTGCTTGTGTCCAGAGTATTAAACAGTATACAAAGAAACAAACACCTGCAGGGTTCTGTTGTGGACAGCTATTTTACAGGTTCGTTGCTGAACTGAGGTTCAATTAGGGGAAGGATATTTACCCCTCTACCAAAAACATTTGCTGGAAACTGATGGGCAGGGTGTTTCATGACCTTGGGTAACACAGTACTATTCAGAAAGACTGAAGAATGAGGAATTTAAAAGCAGGACTAACTTTGTCTCCGCTGGAGTAGAAGAAGTACCGCAGACGTACAATGTTACAGTGGTCTAATTTCCTCATGATCTGTAGCTCCCGATTCTGATCCATTAATATGCATTGAGAGAGAGAGAGAGAGAGAGAGGGAGAGAGAATCATCAATATCAAATACTGTGCAAACAGTGGAAACAGTATCAGATACACTTTGAGTCAATGTAAATCATAATTTATGATAATAAATCAATAATTCTTGATATCTGATACAATAATAATGATGGCAAATTGAGAGACTTGGGTCCATTTAAAGATATATATATATCGTTATATATATATATATATATATATATATATATATATATATATATATATATATATATATATATATATATATATATATATAGTTATTCAACAAAGCAATGTAAAATAACCCAATTCTCATTACCGTAAATCATCTGATTTAATGTGAATATCATAATCAATATCATAATTTTGCACATTGTAGTAATGAGAATTGGGGGTTAAAGTGTTAGTAACTGTTATGAAAATAATCTCACAATGTAAAAAATCTTAATGGCCTGAAAAGCTTTCATATAATATATGCAAAATATAATTTCTTCTTTTTCTATTTTTATTGAGGAGGTAAATAGGACCACAACATTTTCTTGGATGTTTCATGGAGTCAGCATATAGGCCAATATGTTCTGCCAATGTAATCGGAGTGCACACATGAGAACAACCAACCAAAGATTTACACATTTATACCTTAAATCTTTTATCCTGTAGAACCTTCTTTATGGCCACCAGCTCACCAGTGTCACAGAGCTTTGCCTGATATACGACTCCAAATGACCCGTTCCCGATGACCTTTGTGTCTGTGTAGCTGACCTCCTGAGGTCGGTCAGGACCCTGGCCGGGGGTCACGGCAACTGTTGTAACTTTACTGCCATCTTTATCTCCTAAAGAAAAAGATGAAAGAGAGACATTACATTCAAACGTACCTCGAACATTGCTTTGTTGAATCAATGCTCCATTGCTGGTCTAGTTTAATATCCCAGCATGCTTTATTTTTTTTTTTTTTACAAATTCACAAGAGCTAAAGGTGTTACAATGCTCTTCAATGTGTGATCCTGTGTGCGTGTGTGCGTGTGTGTGTGTGTGTGTGTGTGTGTGTGTGTAAAGAGCCTACTGTGTCCTCATTCACCTGAGCTTGATCAAGTAAAATAATGTTTCACACCTTCATTTTCAGACCACTGAGGAAGCACTTGACAACAGCAAAATGGAAAATATATTCATACATTAAAAAGTCATAAAACAGAATTATACTTCACCAGTCGTCCCCAACTTTAAAGAAGAATTAGCTTAATTCAATTAATTTAGCTTAATTTTTCTTCTCTCCATACTCACATTTTTATTTACAACAGTATTTCACTTTCTTTGGTCAACCAGCTCTTTATAATCAAGTTTCTCTGAAGTCCAGTAATAGGAACTTACTACATTAAATAGTTTTATGAGATTTAATTTCAGAGAATGTTCAGAGAACATGATACAATAACAGGAATTAAATCGCTTACAGGGTTTACCAGCATTGCAACTTCATGGCAACAAAGTTGTAATATTGAATATAACTTAGCACAGAAAAGGTCAGTACGAATCTTTTTCACACTTAAATCAAGTTAACGTGTATAATGTTTACCTTTTGTGGCTTTACTTTCAAGACAATGTATATTTTAACGTTGATGGGCTGGCCACATTCACTTCAATTGTAAGCTACTTTCTGTAACAGGGATATATATTTTTTAATATATATAAAAGAGGCACAAGTTGAAAATATTTGTTATGGTAGTTAACAGTAAGCCACAAATGCTATCAATTGATCTTAACTTGCATTGCTTTAATCTGTAAAATTTTGCATTTAAAATGGAAAATAAACCCTTTTTAAAAAATCTAGAGTTCTCGCCAAACTTGCCGCAAATTTCCCACTCATTATTATCACATGCAAATGAGCTTGTGATTGGCTGCAAATGTTTGCCAGAAGTTTCCATTAGTGGTGAACCTGCAGCAAACCATTGGCGACAATTAATAGTTTCAGCTCATTTGCATCTGAAAATAATGAGTGGCGAATTTGCTAGAACTCTCGATTTTTGTAAGGGAAGCTAGATTGGGAATCAATGGTTAGAGAGTGATCTAATCCGAGTCTAAGCGGAAGTCATGGAAATCACTCATTAGGTGCATTCCAAACCACACACTTGTGCACTATTCTACGCCATTTTAGAGTGTATGTAGTGACAGTAGTATGTTAATACAGAAAATGCAACAAAAAGGACTGTACTACGAGTACCAGGATGATGCACTTTTTTCAACCGTCAAAACGGAGGGTGAAATGTTGGACACTTTATGCACTCTGCGCTTGCGGTTTGCCGTAAGTAGTGGAAGGGGCAGAGTTACCTGGCCGCCTTGCTGGTCTGACAAAACAATTGTAAATAATTGAGAATGTAGCAACTAGCAGAACTTCAGTGAAGACAGCATTTTACAAATGCTTTACCATCACACCCCCATTGTGTGAATTTGTATGTTGTAGGGCTGTCACGATTATGACATTTGACAGACGATTAATTGTCAAACAAATAATAGCAATAATGACGATTAATTGTCTGTTTGAGTGCTATGACGATTAATTGTCATATAAATGGTGAGTGATGGTTCACTCTCCGTCTCTGTTGCGGATGAAACCCGATCCTTCCAACGGGTGAACATCCGTAAAGCCGCAGGGTCCAGACGGCATTCCGGGCCGCATCATTAGATAGTGCGCGAACCAACTGGCTGGTGTTTTTACGGACATTTTCAACCTGTCCCTCTCCCTGTCTGTAGTCCCCACATGCTTCAAAACATCAACCATTGTGCCTGTACCGAAGTAAGCCAAAATCACTAGCCTAAATGACTGGCGTCCTGTTGCATCATTAGCAAATGCTTTGAGAGGCTAATCAGAGATCACATCTGCTCTGTTCTGCCCACCTCTTTGGACCCACTGCAGTTTGCCTACCGTAACAACCGCTCCACTGATGATGCTATTGCATCTACAATACACACTGCTCTCTCCCATCTGGAAAAAAGGAACACATATGTGAGAATGCTGTTTGTAGACTACAGCTCAGCATTCAACACCATAGTGCCCTCCAAGCTTGATGAGAAACTCCGGGCTCTGGGCTTAAACAGCTCGCTGTGCAACTGGATTCTGGATTTTCTGTCAGGCAGACGTCAGGTGGTTAGAATGGGCAGCAACATCTCCTCATCACTGACCCTCAACACTGGAGCCCCGCAGGACATGACTGTGTGGCAACACATAGCTCCAATGCCATCATTAAGTTTGCTGACGATACGACGGTGGTAGGTCTGATCACTGACAATGATGAAACAGCCTACAGAGAGGAGGTGCACACTCTGACACGCTGGTGTCAGGAGCACAACCTCTCCCTCAACGTCAGTAA
Source organism: Moxostoma hubbsi (assembly GCA_032164185.1). Taxonomy (NCBI): domain Eukaryota; kingdom Metazoa; phylum Chordata; class Actinopteri; order Cypriniformes; family Catostomidae; genus Moxostoma; species Moxostoma hubbsi. The sequence goes on along the minus strand of JAVLUX010000006.1, from coordinate 6,538,805 downwards.
AACCAAGGAGCTTGTGGTGGACTTCAGGAAGAAAGACAGAGAACACAGCCCCATCACCATTAATGGAGCACCGGTGGAGAGAGTCAGCAGCTTCAAGTTCCTCGGTGTCCACATCACTGAGGAACTCACATGGTCCGTCCACACTGAGGCCGTTGTGAAGAAGGCTCACCAGCGCCTCTTCTTCCTGAGACGGCTGAGGAAGTTCGGAATGAACCACCACATCCTCACACGGTTCTACACTAGTACTGTTGAGAGCATCCTGACTGGCTGCATCACCGCCTGGTACGGCAATAGCACCGCCCACAACCGCAAAGACCTGCAAAGGGTGGTGCGAACTGCCAGAAACATCATGGGAGGTGAGCTTCCCTACCTCCAGGATATATATAACAGACGGTGTGTGAAAAGAGACTCCAGCCACCGAGTCATGTTCTGCTCTTACTGCTTCCATCATTCACAGTATTCTATATTGTGTGTATTGTTTACTGTACATTGTATATTAGTATTGTGTTGTGTAAGTATATGTACATTTGATATGTAAATTGTGTTGTGTAAATATGTTGTTTATTGTAATTGGTATATGTCTCGTCACTGTCATGACTGCTATGTTGCTCGGAACTGCACACAAGACTTTCACCTACTGTTGCACTTGTGTACATGGTAGTGTGATAATGAAGTGATTTGATTTGATTTGAAATCGTCATATTTCTTAAGGTGCATGTGTGCTTCATACATCTTAAGAAATAATTTTTACATATTTAACTTCAAATATAGAAATCAAATAATACAATAGGGATATCATATTTCCTTTTAAGGCTTTAAAACTATTTGAATGACATTAAAATGTGTTTTTAGATATCAAAATATTACAAAATACTTAAAATACATCTCTTCATTTTACAATACAAAATATATATATTATTGTATTTATAATATTATACAAAGCAATAGTAAAACATTTGTTAATTTTCACACATTAATTTATTGCTGTTTGATGAAAACCACGAGTCACTCGGAGTTCAATTGAATGACACACAAACAAATATGTATATATTTGCTTAAAATGCCCTTAATTGGTCCTTAAAATGTGATTGGAATTTAAAGTGCAAAATAATAGCGGTGATCTCAAATAACTGCGATCAGTTGATTATTTAATAATCGCGACAGACCAAGTACGTTGTTTGAGATACAAGTGTTGAACTGAGGTTGGCTAACGTGCTAAAGCTAGAACAACACAATACATGCGTACGAAACGTCACTTCAGCTGTTACACACCGAATGCTTCTGTCAAGTAAAAAAACATTAAGTGGTCCATTTGAGACAATATTACACACTTTCATTCATACACTACATGGCTGAGTGCATAGTGGCATGATTTGTTTCCCAAACCACGCCCCACAGTCATAACTAAACCCTCAGGAACGTTTTCATTGGTCATCTCAATCACGCAGTCACCTGTGAATAGTACAGACTCCAGGGCTGCGTTCCACTTCACTTTTAACATCCACGCTAACTCCCCTAAGCACTTCCCTTCGGGGGAATCCCTGCCGCCATTTTGGAAGTCCATCCCACTTCGTTAAGTGAGCGAGGGAATTTTCTACTGACAGTCCCTTAACCCCTCAATTTTGACCGAGGGAGCGAGCCTACTCTGATGTACGCTTCAAGCAGATCCATATCCAATAATGCAACTCCATTGTGACAGCAGATTGCATTTCATAAGCCACACCCCCACACAACTGTAATGTTTGATGGAAGTGAAGTTCGGTCAATTAAGCAGTTTAGAAAAGTTATATTGCGATTTAACAGCATAATACTTGTAGCTACCTTAAACCGTTTATCACTCAGTTGTAGCCCGTGATCATTGTTATGTTAACATTTTTAGTTGTGGAAATCTTGATTAATCCTTTCTAACAATTCATTCTAATGAAAAAACTCAAATGAAACATACGAGATTTAAACATAAGCCTCTGAAATCAATCAATGAAAACATTGTTTTCTCAGGTGCAAAAATCATTGACAACAGCCTTCAACATGCTCCAAGTATTGTGTGTAGTATAATTAAAATAATATGTAAGAGTGTCTGCGTGTACGTTTGGCAGGTCAAGTGAGTGGTGGTGTAAAGAGCAGATAGAGTGCATGAGTGTGATGAGTCAGAGGGTGTGAGTGTGCACACAATCTTGTGCAATGTGCTAATAAGGTCTCTGCTACCAAACTTACGCAGCATGGAATTTTTATTGAGTTACGGCCCATTACTAACGCAGGTCATCTTTCCCTTTCTGCTCCTCTGACACATCCAGCTCAGCCTGTCATTTAGCAATTCAGATAAACCAAGTCATTTAATAGAAGACTCAAATTAGATTTAATCTTCTCATGTCTAAGAAATGTCTCATCATTGCAGCTACAGCATTAATCATGTTATATCATATACAGAAGGAGTATCCCTTTCCTACACCACTGCTTAGAACACATGTAAATGAATTGACCTACCACACCATCATTTTATATTGTAACATTTTCTGATTAAATATTGTTTAAATAATTGGTGATGTATTAAATTACCAATAAGAATTTTTTGGTGTATTCTAAGCTCACTTTTGACCTTTTTTTTAGCCCCACCTTAAAAATGCTACTGACCACTACTATCTAACAACTATTCCCATTCGCCATTTTATCAGACAAGCTTGGGTTATTTTCCAATGAAAGGTCAGGGTGTTAAAGACAAGAGCGCATTATGATACATGCAGTCAGTGCCGGCAACTCACAGTCTTGTTTTCTGTGGTGCACACATTACACAACAGATTGCAGACTGCGTGTATCAACTGCATGACCATTCGGCCCGACAGGCCCTGTAGTAGACCTGGTATTAAGATGGGTTTTGGGTGATTTGATCACAAGTGAGTCTGTGACGAGGAGGCGGGTGGGGCCGGGCCGTGACTATGCACCCCCAATTGGGCTAATCAGACGAGGAGAGGGATAAATCCAGCGGAAAGTGGTAGTTCGGGAGAAAGAGAACCGCATGCAGCTGCCATGTGAACGTTTGTGTTGTGTGTCTTTATGTTTAAATTAAATAATATTTTGACTGTTCAGCCAGTTCCTGCCTCCTCCTTTCCCAACTTTAACCTTGATACATTGGTGCCGAAACCCGGGAAGGAGGAGAGATGCGCTGTCGTGGAGTCCTCGCCAATGCCATCCACCCAAAGGAGCAGCCGCCTGGAGCTGTGGAGCCACTGCCAGGGGCGGAGGAGTTCCCGACCGGCTGCCAAAACGCGGAAGGGTGTTCCATCCGCCAGGGGTCGGAGGACTGGCTCTGGTCCACCTGGGGAGGAGCAGCTGCCGTCTACCAGAGGGTCGAGTGGTGATCGAGGACCAGGCGACGGTGTGTCTGCGAAACAGGCGAGCAAGTTTTTTTTCTCTCTTTCCTCTCTCTCTCTATCTCTCTCTCTCCCTCTCTCTCTCACTGTTGCTCTGCCTTGCACTTTCCCTCTCCTCTTTTTTGTTTTTTTTTCCTGCAATCACCCCCCTCCCCAGCCCTAGAAAGGCAGGGAAAAGCCTCCCGGCAGGAGGAGTATGTAGGCAGGGCCAGGCTGGCCATGACTATGGACGCCCAGCCCCCAATTGGGCAAATCAGCCGAGGAGAGGGATAAATGGAGCAGAACGCGGCAGTTCGGGAGTGAGAGAGCCACATGCAGCTGCCGTGTGTGTTTGTATTGTGTGTCTTTTTGTTTATATTAAATATTATTTTGACTGTTCAGCCGGTTCCCGCCTCCTACTTTCCCAACCTCAGCCTTGTAACATAGACACATCCCCATTACACCTGGTCGTCTCTTTTGACCACTTGTGATTTCTGATTTCATGACATCAATGATAACATGCATCAATCATTAGAAAGTGTATTATTGAATGATAAAAACAGAGTAAGGAGTTGGCCAACCCGGCATCTAATTAATGAAAAGATATTGGAGGTGTGGGTTAGAGCAACATTGACTTATAAAAAGCACTCAAACATTTTGAGTTTGCTATTCACAAGAAGCATCTGCTTACGTGGACAACGCCTTGCAAAAAAGAGATCTCAGAAGACCTACGATAAAGAAATCTTGCATTTCATAAAGCTGAAAAGGGTTGCAAAATGATCTCGAAAAGCTTAGATATTCATCTATCCGCAGTTAGACAAATTATCTATGATGGAGACTATTTAGTACTGTGGGTACTCTCACTAGAAGTGGCCGTCCAGCCAAGATGACTGAAAGGGCTCAACGCAGAATGCTCAATGAGGTAAAAAGAACCCTAGAGTGACAGCTAAAGACTTGTAGGAATCATTGAAACAGGTTAACATCTCTGTTCTTGTGTCTATTATACAGAAAACATTAAACAGGCATGATGTCTATTTCATCACACCACAAAGGAAGCTGCTGCTTTCTAACAAAAACATTGCTGCATGCCTGAAGTTTGCCAAAGACCACCTTTACACTCCACAACGCTACTGGGAAAATGTTTTGTGGACTAATTCAAATGGTTGAATTGTCTGGGAAGAACACGCAGCACTATGTATGGCATAAAAAGGGCACTATGAAATACCAACATGAAAACATCCCAGTGGTGAAGTAAGGTGGAGTGAGCATCATGATTTGGGGCTGCTTTACTGCCTGGACCACTTTCCATCATCAAGGGAAAAATGAATTCCCAAGTTTATCAAAATATCCTACAGGATAATGCCAGCGTGGCTGTGCACCAGCTGAAGCTCAGTAGAACTTTGGTGATGCAGCAGGACAATGACCCTAAACATCAAAGTAAATCCACTACAGAATGGCTTCAAAAAAAAGAAAATCCACCTTTTGGAGTGGCCCAGTCTGAGCCCAGACCTTAACCCAATATAGATGCTGTGAAATGACCTCAAGAGAGCCGTTCACACCAGACATCCTAAGAATATGGCTGAGCTGAAGCAGTTCTGTAAGGAAGAATGTCCAAAATTCTACCAGTAATGCTTGTTTGAGGTTATTGCTGTCAAAGGAGGATCAACCAGTTATTAAACCCAAGGGTTCACATACTTTTTATACAGCACTGTGAATGTTTAATGGGATGTGTTCAGTAAAGTCAGTTTATTAGGCGGTGCTCCGCTGCTGTGGCAATACGAGACCAATGTCTGAATGTGTTTGAAGTGGACAAATTTAAACAGTTGCCCCCCGTTACAGCTGTCTTTAGCATCATCCGGTTTCAAACGGATCGCCAAAAAATGCATCTTGAAATTACGATATCGAAATTAATCCACAAACTTGCGCAGTTTATTCTAGATAACATTTCAACAAACACGAATGAATGGCTCACACCTGTTTATGAGCTTATTTGCAATTATATGCAAAGAAAAGAAAAAAAATGCTAAAGGCAGTGGGAATAGATATATATTTAAACTTTTCTACAATAGTGCTGCCAGGGATAATTACATTACGGTTGCTTTAAAACGTTCGAAATAGTATATTCTTTGATATCAGCAATAAAATGCCATTTCCCAGCTATGAAATGCAGCCAGCTACTATGTGCTCTGACAAACAGGTCTAGACACTTACTGATCTGCCATGTGATGATAATGAGTATGTCGCACAAACAGTCAGGTGTCGTAGCTCCTCTTTAGGGCACACCCAGTGGAGGAAGTCAGACTGCCTCAGGCCTGGGTGTTGCTATGGCAGCAGCATGAGTCAGCTGGTGAGACTGAAGGCGGTTTTACACAGGACATGGTGGGCAGCAGGCTTTGATTGCAATCTTGCCGCTTCTCGTTTGTACAGGCGATTTCCATTCACATGAGAAGCGGTGCGAAATGCGCCAGTAGAAGTGTAATAATGCCACCCATTGTTTCAACTCAGTTACTGCGTCTGAGGCTGAACAATGTAGGCTAATTGTAAATATTGATGCCGTCTTGCCACCTGTCTCCACATTTAATGAGTTCCGCATTTTCTTTAATGACTAAAGAAACAGACAGCATGTTGCTTCATATTTTTACTGGCAAATTGGTATAATATAAATACCATCACATCAATAATTACAATGGGAGGGCTACAAATGTGCATTCAATATCCACAAAACTCTCTGCCTATAACCCATCTGGGCAATTGTATTTTCTGTATATCGAAAGTTGATGTTTCAGACACCTGTTGCCGAAGAGAAATTAAAGTATACGGTGCATGGCCCGCTAAATTGTCAAGAAAATAATGCCACAAAGCAAAATAAATACAGTATAATTTTATATTTCTTTCCTTTGATTTCAGGGTGGAATATGACCTACACATGTTCTTAACAGGGCTAACTTGATTTGCCCAAGTCATGTTTTTGCTTTTGTAATAAAATAAAGAAGTTTTTGGTTTAGTAAACCAATCCTGACATGAAAACCATGCTGATTTCAGGGAACTAAAAAAGTCAATGTTTCCTAACTTTGCAGAGTGCAATGCATCCCCATGATGAATAGTGAAGAATCACTTAATGACAGAATCATTTGATGACTTCTAATGATCCGCGTGAGAATGGAAGGCTATTACGCATGTGTAGGTGAAGATGTGAATTTGTTTGTTTCAAAGAGCCATTACCAGATTTACTCAGCAACGCTTTCGGATGAAAATGCATTAAGTGATAAAGGTGTTCAAAGTTTCCATTGGGTTGACTATGTCAGATTCATGGCCTAGCATTTAGTGTATTTATTTCAGATGCGTTGACCCATGGTACTCAAGAGACACAGGTTCGAATACAATCTGTTGTGTACTTTTTCACATGCAATGTTAGGGGATTTTTAACTTTTTTATCTTGTCTATAAAACGATGTTGAATATGTCGACAGCATCAGTGGCATATTACCACGGAAAATAAAGTTGACTCGTTCTTCAGTTTGTAAAAACATCATAAATTGCGTTTATGGTAATACAATGGAAGTCTATGGGGAATGGCTTTATGCCACAATAAATGTTCAAATACACTGCGTTTTGAAAGTTTAGCCCCAAGACTCAAACATTGGGCTAAACAAGTTACCAGTAGACTAGTGTGATTAAAGCTATAACTATTATCACACTTTGCTGACAATTAATTGTCAAACAAATAATTGCGATGAACGATTTAATTGTCGGTTTTAGGGCGTGCCATGATTATGACAACTAATTGCCATGCAAACTGTCATACGTGTGCTTATACACACACCTTGGAAATAATCTATTAATACTTACCCTGGAATCATATAATAACATATGGATATATGATTTCCTATCAGGCTTTAAAAACATTAAATTCACACAGGGGTATTTTAATATTTTGAATATTATAATAATTTTTTAACCTGAATATTTTATTACACTCACCGAGCACTTTATTATGAACACCTGTACACCTACTTAGTCATGCGATTGTCTAATCAGCCAATCGTGTGGCAGCAGTGCCATGCATAAAATCATGCAGATATGGGTCAGGAGCATCAAATAATGTTCACATCAACTATCAGAATGGGGGGAAAAATTTTGATCTCAGTGAGTTTGACCCTGGCATGATTGTTGGTGCCTGACGGGCTGGTCTGACTATTTCTGTAACTGCTGATCTACTGGGATTTTCAAGCGCAACAGTCTCTAGAATTACTCGCAATGGTGCCAAAAAACAAACAAAAAAAAAAAAAACATCTAACGAGCGGCAGCTCTGCGTATGGAAACACCTCTTTATAGGAGAGGTCAATGGAGAATGGCCAGACTGGTTCGAGCTGACAGAAAGGCTACGGTAACTCAGATAACCCCTTGCATGAAGGAATACTTTTAAGATTCTGTGTATTTGAGAAAATACAGCATTCATGATTTTTATACATTCGCTTAAACACACAAAAACATTCTGGACCGCAAGATCTGACGAAATGTGACGGGAATTTGAAGAGCACAATAAATCGCGGTTATCTCAAATAATCGCGATCATGCCTAAATCGTTAAGCGATATCCAATCTTTCACCTCATATCATGACCATGCAATGCCTGTAAACAATCGATCTTCCACATGACACCAATAAGGACAATAGAAAAAGCCATGATGTAATTATCCACAAAGTACCGTTTACATGCAAACCCCACCCTCAGGATGTCAATAACATTTAAGCAGCATTTAAGAATTAAATCCGACTAGAAAAGTAGTCCCACCTATAAAACGGTGATTTAGACAACTTTAAAGGTCAATTAACACAAGCAAATTCTGTACTAAAAACATGGAAAAACAAGAAATCAATTCTGGTCAAATCTCAAACCAAACACGTATCACAGAGTTTATATCAAATAGTTTAACTTAATGAATATCTTCTGGGTTTCTACAAAACCCTTATACAGATAGCATGTGTTTAAAAGCAGGTCAAACAGTGCACTAAAATATTCATTCAGCAAATGCCCCCTTATTGTCAAGACACTAATAAAAGACTAGAGACAATTGGGAAAGGAGAGTCAAAGGTGAGTCACTCGCAGCTCTCTGATCCTCCTTTCCTGAGGAGCGCGGTGGTGAGATATACATCATTAGTGCAGAAAATGAGTGATCCAGCTGGGCTGAGACTCAGGAGAGAGGTCTGTCAATCAAACACCATGGAGCATGGGTTCAAAGGAGGGAATGGACATTTTAACAGCCCTTACAGCTATGCAAATAACACTGAGCCAGAGAGAAAGTGAGATAATAAAGGGACAGTTCACCCAAAAATGTAATGATTTTTTCATGTCTTTCCTTTTTGATAAGTGTACAAGTCCAGAGCTTATAAATCAATACCAGGACAATTCAAGACTATTAAAGGCACTAAAACATGCCCTGCTCTAAGTGAACAACCTGATACACTTTACAGATGTGTGCAGTTTGACTTTTGAGTCCATGTAGGAACATCTTCCCTGTTAAAACAATTAATCTGAACTTAGAGACACCTATGCAAAGGAAAACAACCTGGTAAGTGGGTCTCAGAACAGATCAACACAATTCTAGAACATTTTGTCACAACTTGATTTCATTGCGTTATATCCATTTAAATTTGTAAAATGGACGTTTACTTTGGCCACGTCCACACTAACACGTTCGCGTTTAAAACTTTACGTTTTTGCCGTCCGTCCACACTGAGATGGCATTTTAGACAGCGAAAACTATGCTTTTTCAAAAAACGCTCCCCCAATTTGATACATTTGAAAACGCTGTCTTGAGAATGGAGATATCTGAAAACGATGACATATTTGTTGTCATGTGACGCAGTCATGTGATCCATTCAACCCAAAACAATCAAGATGGCGGCCCATGTTGTAGCTGTGTTGTTGTGCCTGTTACTCACTTTGATAGCGTTGTTTAAGATAAATGTTACTTTGTACAACCTTCACATTACATTCCTTCAAAGGGGACGGGATGTTTACTCAGAATTGCTGTCCTGCGACAGAACGATGACAATTGCGTTTCAGAACGAGTTTTTATACGTTTCATATAAAAACGCTGTTTTCAAATGTATCTGGAATAATGTTCGCGTAGGCTTAAATGCTTTTAAGTTGGGACTACATGATTACTTCTTGTGGTGTTAATATAGATTTGATGAAACTGGGCCGGCGTATTTCCATTTCCCAGCATGCTTTGCTTGGGACTCACTTCGGAGAGTAAAAGTTACAATTTTTGCAAGATGAATATAAAGAGGGATACTTGTTAGTGTTTCATATTTTGTTATGTTTTATGATTTTAAAGAGTTGCTGTTCTAATGGAGTTTTGGGGGTTACCATTATGGTGAAGAGTGGAGCTTGAGCGAACGATGAGGTCAGGTATTTTTCGTAACATGAAATTGATTGTTCGCTTTGTTGAGCGATTGCTGCACTAACAATGGCATAGCTACTCAACTACACTTTGTAGTGCTTCCACCCAGCATGTATTTAGCATGCTAACATTCACTTTCACTAGTTAATACATAAAGAAACAAGAGTTACATTGACACGTCTAATTTTGTTGGGTTTACTCAATTCAACTAGGTTCTTTCCACACAAAGCATTTGTGTTGAGATGTCTAATTTTGTTGGGTTTACTCAATTCAACTAGGTTCTTTCTACACAAAGCATTTGTGTTGAGATGTCTAATTTTGTTGGGTTTACTCAATTCAACTAGGTTCTTTCTACACAAAGCATTTGTGTTGAGATGTCTAATTTTGTTGGGTTTACTCAATTCAACTAGGTTCTTTCTACACAAAGCATTTGTGTTGAGATGTCTAATTTTGTTGGGTTTACTAAATTCAACTAGGTTCTTTCTACACAAAGCATTTGTGTTGAGATGTCTAATTTTGTTGGGTTTACTCAATTCAACTAGGTTCTTTCTACACAAAGCATTTGTGTTGAGATTACATAGAAATTTTTAGTTAAGAAAACTAATTTCAAACACCACTGTCCACTATTGAATCAAGCTTTGAGTGAGTTTTACCACTGCATCAAAACTACTGAGCTTTGCAATGATGCTCAGGTAGGGTACTTCCCTAGTACACAATGCAGCAAATGAGATAAGAGTCGGGACCTGATCCATCCCTTTATGCAAAAGGTGCAACATTATAGTGGGGGATAGATTGCATGACAAATGGTATATCGTATACATCCATCATTATTATAACCAAAAGCCTATTTCTTGTGTTGTTTGGCCAGTACAGGCTATGATATGATGTATAGAGGGCTAAAATGATACTTACTGCTGACTTTCATGTTGCCAAAGGCTGAAGGCTGCGGCACTGGCTTGCAGCTCTCAGCAAATGAGGTGGTCCTAGGCCGGCCTGACATCTCCAAGACCCTTTTATTCTTTAACCACGATCCTTACAGACTCCTTTTACACGAGAGCAAAAATGTGTGTCCCAAATAAACTCTCTGTTAATGCGTTTAAAGATAAACAACAGGAATATCGTCTTCTGGGGTAATGAATTCAGTGACCGGCTTGTAGATGGAAATGTGCGCCCTTTAACTTTCAAATATGCCTTTTAAAAGATCCAAAATATGCATTTAGTCCAAGCATTGCAGCTGCCTATGTGAAAGTCACAGGAAAATGTCCAGAAATCGCGGAAATCACATTATATTGAACACAATTTCAGCCTATATCAGTTCATAACCGCATATGTAGAGTTCATATCACTCAATTATAATATATCAGTTGTCTCTTTCACTTTATATTCTTCAGGTGGAGCCGGTTTATATAGCTAAAGCTGAGACCGAGACTTGCCATGGCCGCATCAGCCCATGAACATTGATCCAGATCCGATAAAATGACAATAATTCAGTCCTCTTTCTTCAAAATGATTGGACGGATGTTGATGCCTCTTTCTTGGTAACTTATAAAACACAAAAGCCTTTATAAAGATGCTTTTCTTCCTTTTTATTTACACAGGTGATGTTAACGTCGCGCTGGATGCCTCCTAAGTGAAGGATAGCGCAGTAGTCTCTCCCTCTCCTCTACGGTTGTTTTACATTTACGGGCTCTCTCTGTCTCTACGGAAAAAAACATTACGTCGTTTACGTACAAATGCGCGATGGAATGCGCTCCGCTTAGCTGAGCGACGCAACTTCGACAGGAATTGGAAATTGTGAACGCGCGACCTCCATTGCGAAATGACACTCGGGGAAATGGGTGGAGAATCCGCAAGCCAATGGTGAAAGATGTGATTCTTTTTCCATTTAGGCGAAACACATTAAAAGAGAACTTCAGGATACATGCCGAATTTCACAACCAAACTCCAAAGAGTCAAAATCGTTGGTGTGTTAAAAATAAGAAAATAATGCTAAATTAACGTTTTTGCTGAATATGGATTATTTGTATGATGGCGGTATACTTTGTTTTCTGGTTTTCGTTTATATATTATTGTATGTAAATGTGTGGGGTTATAGTACAAACTGTTATTCATAGAAAAACGGGAATTAGTTTGTGTTTTTGGTTTAGCCAAAGTTCAAGGCAAGTCGGTGCACTCGGCGGCCATTTTTGGAACGCTCTCGGGCTGCTATTTTCTATTGACACAAGCGGCAGAAACGTACTGGGGAAAGACCGGTTGGTCAAGATTACGATCAAGGAACATATTTAAATGAGCAGTTAAATCTGACTAAAATGGTAATCACAAACGTGATTAAAGTGTTTCTTTAGCTCAGATTACGATAAAGAACTCTATTTTCGACTGGCCAGCTAATGCGCATGCGCGTTCACGAGTTGACTCACAGGCGATGTCTGTATCTAAAAGGGGATTTTCTCTTTTACTTGTAAAGCGGGATTTACTTTACTACGTACTACGTATTGGGCGTTCGAATTTGGTCCGTCCGTCTTGGACTAAACAATCTTTTTTTGTTTGTTTAATATAGCACACACACTCATACTAAAAGTGCACTCAGTAATTTTTTGAATTATGTCTTACACTGACACCTAGTGGCATGAATGCTGCATCATTCAGAAACAGTAGTTTTGCAATTGTAGAAATTCACGATGCAGAGTAAACCAGGATTAATTTAATCCATAAATGAATTTGTCAAATAACAGAGGCAGTTACTGAGATTAAGCGTGTAGTATTAAAATGGTCATATGATGCTAACATGGCTGCCCCATGAGGGAGCCCCTGCCTCATGAAGTATAAAATAGCTTTAATAAGGTTACCGATATGACAGAACTCTTCATCTCATATGAGTCATTATTTAATACATATGTTTCAAAATTACTTGGAAGTAAAAAAAATTAAATGACGAAAAAACATTACTGAGTGAAGTAGTGTAGGGTGGTAAACCCGTACTTCTTTTTTTACAGTCTACGTTCAAAACCCATGCGTCGTGACGTCACTGCTTCCTGCGCCGGGCAAAATGGCGGCTGTGCAAGATGGCCCGATGGAGCTGGAAAGCGAGAAAGAGACAAAGCCAGAAATTCTTAGCGATGGCTCGGCGAAACTCCCCGGGAGTACGGGGAGCGGGGCGCTCTCCTCATCGCCCCTCACTGCCGCCCCCGCCGGTGTAGCTCCGAAACCGGAGGAACAGCAAACTTTGATCGCAGTGCTGCAGTTCTTGAAGCGGAATAAACTGACGGAGTCGGTAGAGATCCTGCGGCGCGAAGCCTGTCTATCGGACGACCAGGAGGACTCACAGGCTCCCGATGCCGGCGGTGGAGGAGGGCCCGGGGCATTAGGGAAGGGTGATGGGAATGGAGGGGACGCAAACTCTCTGCTCAGCCGTGTGTCCATTGCAGCAGCAGCCGCCCCCCAGACCGCCCTGACTCCCATGCCTGCAAAGAGTGAGTTTCACCTACAAACTTACTATCAAATATAATACAATACCATACTATGCATGCGTTTGCATTTGTTGCATTATCAACATTGTTATTATGCGCCAACATCAGTATTTTGTAGTACACTGAAGGCACTAAAAATTTGAATGAATTTACACAGTGTTTCTTTGAACAACTTTTGCTTTGATTTTACTTTAACTTTGCAAAAAATAAAGTAAAAATGAAATTAATTATTCAGTTAATTTTGCATTAAAACTGTTGCAAGAATATAGTTTATAATGTGACTAATATTATAAATGTGATTTTTGAAGAGAATCCATTATTCTTATAGACTCTCTTGCCTCCTTATGAATGCATTTGCACAGTGCTTGTTCATTTGAGCAACATCTTTTGGGATTTTTGGCACTGACTAGTTCACATGTTTATTGTGTCTGCTGTAGGCGCTGATAACCAGCCGGACGTCAGTGTTGTGCTGTCGGCATACAGCCAGCAGGGGGACCCCTCTCTGTACCAGGTGTATTACAGTGGCCTGAAGAACTTCATAGAGTCGGTGCTGGACTGTCACAGAGCGGAGCTCTCACAGCTCTTCTACCCTCTTTTCGTTCACATGTACCTGGAGCTGGTCTACAACAACCACGAGAACGAAGCCAAGGCCTTCTTTGAGAAGTCAGTATCTGATATTATTGCTGTATTATTGGTTGCAATGTTATAACGTGTGAAATATCAGTGATACTGATTGACAGTCCGACCCAAAGTCATTCTATTCTGTCATATTACAGACTTTCTGTTTTGTCCTCCTATTCTGTTCAAGTCTGTTAAAAAAAATTCAGTTCTATGTTGTTCTGTTCTGCGTATTCTGTACTGTCCTGTCTTGTTCTATACTGTTCCATTCTTTTCTGTTCTACTCTGTCCTGTTCTATTGTATTCTATTGTAAACTGTCCCATCCTGTTCCATTCCTTTTATATTCTTTTCTGTTCTATCCTGTTCTGTTCCGTTCCATTCTATTGTATTTAGTCCTGTTCTATTGTATTCTATTGTAAACTGTCCCATCCTGTTCCATTCCTTTATATTCTATTCTTTTCTGTTCTATCTTATCCTGCTCTGTTCTATTCCATTCTATTCTGTCCCGTTCTGGTTTTCTATTATATTCTATACTGTTCTATTCTTTTCTATTCTGTCCTATTCTATTTTATTCCATTCTATACTTTCCCATCATGTTCCATTATTTTCTATTAATTTCTGTTTTGGCCTGGTCTGTCCTATTACATTCTACTGTAATTAGTCCTGTTCTACTCTGTCCTATTCTATTCTATACTGTCCCATCCTGTTCCATTCTATTCTGTTCTGTCCTGTTCTATTTTATCCTGTTCTATTCCATTCTGTTGTATTTAGTCCTGTTCTATTCTGTCCTATTCTATTTTATTCAATTCTGTACATTCCCATCATGTTCCATTATTTTATATTCATTTCTGTTTTGGCCTGGTATGTCCTATTCCATTCTACTGTATTTAGTCCTGTTCTATTCTGTCCTATTCTATAATGTCCCATCCTGTTCCATTCTCTTCTGTCCTGTTCTGTTCTGTTCCATTCTGTTGTATTTAGTCCTGTTATATTCTGTCCTATTCTATTTTATTCTATTCTATAATGTCCCATCCTGTTCCATTCTGTTCTGTTCCATTCTGTTGTATTTAGTCCTGCTATATTCTGTCCTATTCTATTTTATTCTATTTTATAATGTCCCATCCTGTTCCATTCTGTTCTGTCCTGTTCTATTTTATCCTGTTCTGTTCTGTTCCATTCTGTTGTATTTAGTCCTGTTATATTCTGTCCTATTCTATTTTATTCAAATGTATACTTTTCCATCATGTTCCATTATTTTCTATTCATTTCTGTTTTGGCCTGGTATGTCCTATTCCATTCTACTGTATTTAGTCCTGTTCTATTCTGTCCTATTCTATTTTATTCTATTCTATACTGTCCAATCCTGTTCCATTCTTTTCTATTCTTTTCTGTTCTGTTCTATTGTATCCTGCTCTGTTCTATTCCATTCTATTGTATTTAGACCTGTTCTATTCTGTCCTATTTTATTGTTCTATTCTATACTGTTCTTTTCTGTTCCATTCTTTTCTGTTCTGTCCTGTTCTGTTCTATTCGATTCTGTTCTATTCGATTCTGTTGTATTTAGTCCTCTTCTATTTTATTCAATTATATACTGTCCCATCATGTTCCATTATTTTCTATTAATTTCTGTTTTGTCCTGGTCTGTCCCATTCTATTGTATTTAGACCTATTCTATTCTGTCCCATCCTATTCTATTCTGTTTTGTCCTGTTCTATTCAATTGTGCCCTACTCAATTCTGTCCTGTTCTACTCTGTTCTGTTCTGTCATAATCTAGTCTTTCTGTTCTGTCCTCCTGTTCAATTCTGTTTTGCCCCATTTAATTAATTCTGTTCAGTCAAGTTCTATTCTGTTTTGTCCTGTTTAATTCTGTTCTATTGTTTTCTGTACTATTCTATCCTGTCCTATTATGGTCTGGCCAATTCTATTCTTTCCCGTTGTTCTATTTTGTGCTGTTCTATTCAATTCTGCCTTATTATTTTCTGTTCTATTCTGCCCCGTCCTATTCTATTCTGGTCTAACATGTTATCAAATCTAATCTGTTCTGTTTGGTCCTATTCTTATAAAATTTTCCCCTGTTCCATTATTTTCTGTTCTGTCCTAAACTCGGTAGTCACGTGTCTGGATGGTGACAACCATATGGTAATTGTATGTAAAGGAGGTTGTATATGGTTATTTCGGGGAGGAGACGGGATAGGGAATAAATCACGTGCATGTACGGACAATCATCCGCTAGCTGGGATTTATAAAGTGAACTTTGCGCAGGTTCTGGCGTACATACGGTTTTATAAATCTGAAAACGGTTGTGTGCACGGACACTTTTAGGATAAAATCTATGCAGAGATTTGACACGAGGCCCCTGTTCTGGCCTGTTCTGTTTTGTCCTGTTCTATAACATTTTGCCTTATTCTATTCTGTCCTATTCTAGTCTTTCTGTTCTGTCCTTCTATTATATTATGTCTTTTTCATGTTCTATTCTGTTCTTTTTAGTCCTATACAGTTCATTCTGTTCTTCCATGATCTATTCTATTCTGAATTTCTGTCCTATTCTGTTCTGTCCTATTAAATTCTGTTTTATTCTATTTTATTCAGTTTTGTCCTGTTCATTTATTTTCTGCTCTGTTCTATTCTACTGTTCTATTCTGTCCTATCCTGTTCATTTTAGTCCATTCAAACTTTATTTTTAGAATTGATCAAGGATGTTATGGTAATGTCATTTGACTTTACAATAACTGTCATTGCTAGTCTGTATTTACTGGCTCCTCAGCAGTGGTTTAAACAATTGTATTCATCACCTCTGGTAGGTTTAGTGGCGATCAGGAGTGCTACTATCAGGATGATCTGCGTGTTCTCTGCGGCCTCACAAAGAAAGAGCACATGAAGGGGAACGAGGTCCTGCTGGACTTCCGCACCAGTCGCTTCGTGCTCCGCATCTCCCGAGACTCGTACCAACTTCTGAAGAGACACTTACAGGAAAGGCACAATAACCAGATATGGAACATTATCCAGGAGCATCTGTACATCGACATTTTTGACGGCATGTCCCGCAGCAAGGGCCAGATCGACAGCATGTCCGGCAGTTTAGCGGGAGAGGCCAAAAGAGAAGCCAATAAAGCCAAGGTTAGATTTGTGGAGCAATTGTTTTTATGTAGAAGAAATGTTTTGTATGTTTATCCCCTTTTTTCCCCAATTTGGAATGCCCAATTCCCACTACTTGGTAGGTCCTCGTGGTGGCGCGGTTACTTGCCTCAATCCGGGTGGCGGAGGACAAGTCTCAGTTGCCTCCGCTTCTGAGACAGTCAATCCGTGCATCATA
The DNA here is from genome assembly GCA_032164185.1 of Moxostoma hubbsi. Classification (NCBI taxonomy): domain Eukaryota; kingdom Metazoa; phylum Chordata; class Actinopteri; order Cypriniformes; family Catostomidae; genus Moxostoma; species Moxostoma hubbsi. Next base: position 6,521,650 of record JAVLUX010000006.1, on the reverse strand, counting down.
TCACGTTGTTCGTTGTGCATGACACCGCGGAGACTCGCAGCATGTGGAGGCTCATGCTACTCCACGCACAATTTACCACACGCCCCATTGAGAGCGAGAACCACTAATCGTGACCACGAGGAGGTTACCCCATGTGACTCTAACCTCTCTAGCACCCGGGCGAATTCGTTTGCTAAGGAGACCTAGCTGGAGTCACTCAGCATGCCCTGGATTTGAACTCACGGCACGTGGTAGTCAGCGTCAATACTCGCTGAGCTACCCAAGCCCCCATTGTAGAAGGAATGTTTAAAATGCTAAAGTGAGCTCAGGCATGTTTTACTGATGTACTGTGTTGTTACTAATGACATCAGGTATTCTACGGGCTGCTGAAGGAACCAGAGATCGAGGTCCCACTAGACGACGAAGATGAAGAAGCTGAGAATGAGGAAGGAAAGCCCAAGAAGAAGAAAACAAAGAAGGACAGTATGGGCTCCAAGAGCAAGAAACAAGATCCGAATGCCCCTCAGCAGAACAGGTATGCCAGGAGAATAGCATTCAGCTGCTGCATAAACCCTTAATTATTTTCTAACTTATTGTAGGAATAGATACTGCTCAGAAATGCTTGTATATGGGAAACATGCTGTACTTTGAAGATGATGCTGAGACTAATTGCTTTTGAAAATGGATGCAATGACATTTTCGCTGTGTTCTCTGCTGGACAGAATCCCTTTGCCAGAGCTGAAGGACTCAGACAAACTGGACAAGATCATGTACATGAAGGAGAGCACCAAAAGAATCCGACTCAGTCCTGATAATCTGCCTTCAATTTGCTTCTATACGTTCCTCAATGCCTACCAGGTTGCTTATAGTAGATACAAGAAATTGCTGATTAAATTGGCTGTTGATCAATTTTTAATGTGCTGATTTTGTGTTGATGCTCAGGGTTTGACGGCTGTAGACTTCACGGATGACTCCAGTCTCTTAGCGGGAGGGTTTGCTGACTCCACTGTCCGTGTGTGGAGTGTCACACCCAAAAAATTACGCAAAGTGAAGTCCGCGGCAGGTACACACTTCTCCAAAGTAGGACTCCATGTTCGTGGTTGTACCTTGTATTGATTTATATTAGGAATGGGTAAAAATATTGCTTTTTCTGATGCCTCACGGTCTTTGTTGGAACGATATCGATTCTTAAATCCCCAAATCAATCTTGTACTCTATGAGAAACTCTTTCCAGTGTGAATAAATCACTCACATATGCCACCAATTTTCATTGAATGGGACAAAAAAATGGCTGTGATTAGCCACTGGCTGGTAAATGTTCAGATTTCTCTCGCCATGATTGAGTAGTATAGTGACGAAAAAGTTCAGCACCGACATATTTTTCTGTGACTTGAAAGTAAAATATGACTGTGTCCAAAGACGTGATCTACGCAATCCATTTTTCATTAAATAATGTATTTTTTTATATTCTTTCTGTTCTTTACAGCCAGCTGTTGATTAAAGAAAGGCATCCTCTCTTGTAAATATCTGCTCACTGGCTGATGCTGGTAGTCTTAAAGAGACAGTACCGATTTAGTCTTAAAGAGACAGTACCGATTTAGCATGTGTTCTACATATCAATATAAATGCTTGAAAATAGTACAAATCATGAACGTTAACAAAAAATATATATGCAGTTTCATGATTTGTGTAGATGAAATGCACTGAAAACATTTTTCAAAAGCTAAAATGTGACCAACATTATGAAAAATAATAACAAACATATAATTTGTAAAACTAATATTTTATAGCTGATAAATAATTTATTTCATATGTAAGTAAAATGGACATTGTAACAGAAATATGCCCATATAAATTGAAATTGAATTGAATCAAGAGCTTGTGAATCGGAATCGAATGGGGAAATCTGTATCAATACCCAGCCCTAATGTATATACAATTAGTGCATGTGCTTTTTTTACTGGCTATGAATGCTACAATCATGTTATGTATTATTTAAATCATGCCATTCTGTTCTCTAGACTTGAATCTGATTGATAAAGAGTCTGATGATGTTCTTGAGAGGATCATGGATGAGAAGACAGCCAGTGAGTCCAAGATCCTCTACGGTCACAGCGGGCCAGTGTACGGCGTCAGCTTCAGTCCAGACAGGTATCGCACATATCTATAAATGTCATCTATCAGCCGACAGGGGCATTTTATGATTTTGTGTTTGCGATCTTCCTATGGTTCTTGAATCATTCTGACTGTAACATCTTTCTCATAGGAACTATCTGTTGTCCAGTTCTGAGGACGGTACAGTCAGACTGTGGAGTCTGCAGACGTTCACATGTCTTGTTGGGTATAAAGGACACAACTATCCAGTATGGGACACTCAGTTCTCACCCTTTGGTTATTACTTTGTGTCTGGAGGACACGACAGAGTGGCACGGTATAAAACTACTTTCATTTTTAGACTAGACTTAAGCTCAAGGGAGTAGTTCCCCCAAGAATAAAAATCATTTACTCACCCTCATGCCATCCCAGACGTGTATGAGAAAAATATCTCAACTCTGGAGGTACATGCAATGCATGTGGAGTCCAAAAAGCTCCAAAAAGCAAAATAAAGCAGCATAAAATAATCCATAAAACTCCAGTGTTTTAATCCACATCTTCTGAAGCAATCTAATCGGTTTTGGGTGAAAATGGACCAAAATGTAAAGTTTTTTTTTTTTACTGTACGTCTTACCATTGTAGTCGCTAGGCATGATCATGATATCAGGCTTGATTATACTTCCTAGAGCTTTTGGTCACCATTCACTTGCATTGTGAGGACCTACAGAGCTGAAATGTATTTCTAAAAATCTTCATTTGTGTTCAGCAGAAGAAAGTCAAAGTAAATGATTAGAGTGTTTTAATTTTGGGGTGAACTATACCTTAAAATTTGATGACTAAAATGAGGGAATAGTTTCATAAGGCCATGCCTGTGCCATGTTTTATATCTAAAGACATGTTCTTAACATGTTCATATATGTTCTATATGCCTCAGAGGGCTAGTAATCAAATATTAGATCTTAAATGTTTCTTTCCAGCCTCTGGGCAACAGATCATTACCAGCCATTACGGATATTCGCTGGCCATCTAGCTGACGTCACCTGCACTCGCTTCCATCCCAACTCCAACTATGTGGCCACAGGCTCGGCCGACCGCACTGTACGTCTCTGGGATGTGCTGAACGGAAACTGCGTCCGTATTTTCACAGGTCACAAGGTACTGATGATACAGGGATACCCCACATAAGGGCTCAGGTTGAATGTGAATTTGGATTTATGTCTCAGTGGACCACTTTAATCTTCACAGTATTAAAAAGCCACTTTTTTTTCAGGGGCCCATCCATTCTCTTGCATTCTCACCCAATGGAAAGTTCCTGGCGTCTGGTTCCACCGACGGGAGAGTTCTGCTGTGGGACATTGGACATGGGCTGATGATCGGAGAACTGAAGGGTCATACGGACACCATTTATTCCCTCAAATTCAGTAGAGATGGAGAAATCCTTGCATCAGGTCAGGATTACTGGCTTCATATCTAGAGATTCTGTGACTATAAACGCAGATTAATATTTGGTGGTATATCACCTTTAATATCTTGAATCTTTTTAAAAATAGTTCACCCAAACATGATAATTCTCTCATTATGTCTCAAACTCTCGTGACTTTCTTTCTTCCACAGAACTCAAAGATATTTTAATGAAGATTGTTTGTCCATGAAATGCAAGTGAACGGTGACCAAATTTTCAGGCTTCAAAAAGAACACTAAGGCAGCATAAAATGAATCCATAAGACTTGAGTGGTTTAATCCATGTCTTCTGAAGCAATCCAATCGGTTTTGCATGAAAACAGACAAAATGTACTTAATTTAAGCTACGCCTTGCCATTGCAGTCTCTAGGCATGATCATGATTTCAAGCTCTATTACACTGCCTAGTTCTTGACACATGCACCGAGCGCAAGATGGGACTAGGAAGTGTAATCAAACTTGAAATCATGACCGCCAAGCATGACTGCCGATGTCAAAGTTTACTGTAAAAAAGGTGTTACATTTTGGTCAGTTCTCACTTGGATTTCTTCAGAAGACATGGATTAAACCACTCGAGTTTTATGGATTACTTTTATGCTGCCTTTGTGTTCTTTTTGGAGATGGAAAGTTTGGTCACCATTCACTTGCATTGTTTGGACTAAATCCCGTCATATGTTCATTTAAATATCTTTGCTTGTGTTCCGTGGAAGAAAGCAAGTCATAAGAGTTTTAGACTCGATGAGTCTAAATGATGAGAAAATTACAATCTCTGTGAACTATTCCTTTAAGGGGAACCGTAGTAACATTAAGGCTAGCAAATAGCCGTAATTTTTTATTCTGCATAGTTGTTGATCAAATTTATTTAACGTACAGTTCTCTCCGTCTTTGTCCAGGCTCCATGGATAACACTGTACGACTGTGGGATGCTATGAAGGCATTTGACGACATTGAGACGGATGACTTTACTGCAGCGACGGGCCACATACACCTGCCTGATAACTCGCAGGAGCTTCTGCTGGGCACATACTTGACCAAAGCCACGGCTGTCACACACCTACACTTCACCAGACGCAACCTGCTGCTGGCTGCAGGGGCGTACAACTCCCAGTGAAGTGTCTACAACACACTGCCAAGATGTTCGCCAGGTGGATGTCTCTGCTGTATAGCCATGTTTATTTTAGACTTCTAATCACCCTAATATGTGAAAAAGGTTCAAGTGACCATTTTAAAGTCACATCTTACTGCCAAGAGTGTACATAAGCTACCTGGGAGCACCCTCAGATATTTCTTATGTCATATTTTACAATGTAAATCTACAGTTCAATTCAAAGTACAGTTCATCCCAAAATTCACATATTTGTGCACTCTCATTATGTTACAAACTTGTATGACTTTCTTCTGCGGAACAGAAGATGAGATCACGTCATGCAGAACGTTAGCGGGTCACCATTTCTTTCATTGCATCTTTTTTTTCCTCCATAGAATAAACATGAATGGTGACTGAGGCTGACGTTCTGCATGACATCTCATTTTTATCCCATGGAAAAAAGTCATTTGGGTTTGGAACAATATGAGGGTGATTAAAAAAGACTTTTGTATAAATGAACACTTATACAGGACTCTTCTAATTTGATTGTAGAAATAGTACTTGAGCTCATGCATTTCTTTTTCCATGCTTGTTTTCAAGGCCTTTATGCATGATATATCTCTGAGTTGGCTGTTCTCAGATCAGCTCCTTTTGAATATATAGATGATGAGCATTTGGACATGAATCCAAAAACTGAATGCCAACTCAGACACGGTTTGTGATGCAAACAAGTACGAATGCCTAAATGTGTAAATAAAACCAGTTTTTGTATACAACACTATGTGGTACAAGTAGTCTTTTATTTTTTACATAGTTGAACTGAAGTGATGAGGTCAAAATAAGGACATCCAGCTTCCAGCACCCCTCCGCATACACGGTATTCACAAATACATCCTATAGAGACAGAGGAAGAAGATCAGTGAGACATAACACAGGAACATAAACTGTATTAAAGGGATAGTGCACCCAAAAATTGTATTCTCTTGTCATTTACTCGCCCACGTGCCATCTCAGATCCATTTCTTCTACAGAACACAAATGAAGATATATTTCAGCTCTGTAGGTCCATACAATGCAAGTGAATGGTGACCAAATGTTTGGAGCACTAGAAAAAGCACAAACGCAGCATAAAAGTGGTTTACTCCATGTTTTCTGAAGTGAGCCAATAATTTTTGGGTGAAAACAGATAAAAATGTAACTCCTTTTTACTACAAATCTTGACATCTCTCTTTGGCAATCAGGATTTCAAGCTCGATTACACTTCCTAGTGCCATCTTGTGCTCAGCGCATATGTGAAGCTCTAGGAAGTGTAAACAAGCCTGAAATCATGATCACCTATGAGACTGATGATGTCAATATTTATACTGAAGGAGTAACATTTTGGTCTGTTCTCACCCAAAACCGATTGGATCTCTTCTCAAGACTTGGATTAAACCACTAGAGTCATATGGATTACTTTTATGCTGTCTTTATGTGCTTTTTTTAACCTTCAGAGTTCTGGCCACCATTCACTTGCACTGTATGGACATACAGAGCTGAGATATTCTTCTAAAAAACCTTTTCCTTGTGTTCATCGGAAGAAAGTAAGTCATACACATCTGGGATGGCATGAGGGTGGTTAAATGAAGAGAGAATTTTCACTTTTGGTGAGCTATTGCATTCTTAGAAGATAATACATGTACTCACACATATATAGAGAAAAGTGGTGAGATTAAGTGTGAATACCATAAATGGTTAACCTTTTTTTTTCTCAGGGCAATGCGTGGTGCAATTCATGAAGGAATCAACTGAATTGATTCTTCAAAATGAATCAGTCTAAATGGCAAACCAAATTGAAAAAGACATCGTTCTGAATCATGGACAGTATGCATACAATTTACAACTTAATGTATACAGTTAGTATGGTAGTATGCCATTCTCAATCTATGGTGGCCCTAATGCATAGATAGATACTTACTGTAAATTAACTTGATGTTACAGCCTTTTGCTTCTTGGGCTTCAACTTAAAGAAGAGGATAATGGCAGCAATGCTGGCGTATGTGGCCAGTACACACTAAAGTCAAGGGGTAAAGAATTACAAGTCTTTGGTTTTTATTGAGGAATACAAAGACAATACTGACATTCATTCATTCAGACATGACACTTACATTCCTCCTGCCTGTAATGGTGTATGAATTGAAGTACTTGGCGATGCCAGTGAACTGGTGGTGAGTTCCAGCGTCGTGTCCACCCATGATTTCTGCACGCAATCTGTTTGAAATACAAGTCACAGAGTGTGTGTAAATGTATGTAAACATATTGAAGACTTGCACATATTTTTTGAAATATCTACGCAGGCACAAATACCAGTGTTGGGTGTAATGCATTACTAAGTAATTAATTACTGTAAATTACTTTTTCATTGAAAAAAGTAAGGGATTACTCTTAATTTTTTCAGTAATTTAATTCCAGTCACTTCTGATGTAATTGCATTAAATACTGTATATACTCTAGAACAATTCTATAAAACAATATGTTAAAATGTATGTTTTCTAAATGTTAAATGTATGTTTTCTAAATTAACGCTGCCCCCTTAAATTCTTCGGCCAGTTCATTAATAATGTATTTGATATTATATGATTTATTTTAAACAATTAAAAAAAACTATTTCATGTCAATCCTTACATATTTCATCTGGTCGAGGTTGATAAGGGTTTTAAGAAAGTAATAAGCAATTAGATTTCAGACAGAGTAATTAGTTCAGTAATCTAATTACACTGTAGAAGATGTTTAGTAATTAGTAATTAATTACTTTTTTTTAGAGAAACTTACTCAACACTGTACCTACGTAAAGTCACGCAAAATGCGTAACTGTTAAAAGTGCTAAAGGAGATAATGGTAAGCTACTTTTTAGTGAATATATGTCTATGTTATAGTTTAAGGTTGAAACGCCATATTTTAAATACACTTAATATTATAATGTGGTTTTCTCAGCTCTTAAAACTGCGTCATTACGGTAAAGGCGACATCTGGAATTGCTAGGCAGCATATATTAAATTCAAAAGAACACGATAAATGTTCTTGTAAATGAGAAATATGACTTACCGAGCACACTATGCTTCAAGTGAACTGGTGCCCTTCAGTGGAGAGGCCGGAAAGCAAATATGTCGCGAGAAAAATCCCTCCTTCTCTTCGCAGTCAGATACACTGTGGTTATTGGAAGACATCCCCATCAATCACTTTTTACACCAAAATGATTGGCTTAGGAAGACGTCGATCAGTTGTGCGTCACTCTATTGGTCAATTCTTTCTGGTTAGATACAATTCTAAGCTCCGCCTCTTGTTGTTTACATCCGGGTCGCAAACATGGCACGCTTGTGGAGGAACATGTGAGATTTTGTACAGGAGAGTATTTTAGGTTATTTACAGTGAACCTCGTACAGTTGTATACCGTAAGTATTTTCAATTTGTTTAATTTCCGGGGCTATTTAATAACAGATACGTTACATACGTCAATCAAACGTTGTGTTATGGTTGCTGTGATGTGCAGTAATGAGGGCTACTCATGTGTACGTGTCTGCTTGTTTGTAGAGACATGTATGTAGAGGAACAAATTTGTATCTTTTTATTAAGTCATTGATTAAAAAGTCATTGTTGTCAAGGTAGTTATTCAGGCTCAGTCTATTTTAATGAGTTTGTTCCCTGGTTGAAACTTACTAAATTCTCTATATTTAGGTAGTTGGTCAAAAATGGCATCTATGGAGGAAGATTTTCCCCGTGGTGGCACAGAGAAGAAGACTTCTGAGCCTAAACACTCAAAGAGTCATGCAGTGGACAATCTTTTTGAGGTAAGGAGATGATTGCAGTTGTGGAGTTGGGTTAATTATTGATCATAAAGTTGCGAATTCAATTTGATATGAATGTAATGCAAATATCTTTCAGACACGTGAACCAGAGGTCAAACAGAAGAGGAAGACTGTGAAACAAGACGAATGGAAGAAATTAAAAAAACAGAAAGTGGATGGAGGGGACTTAAAACTCAATACTGCCACCAGAGTGGAAATTCTTCATCTTCGGGTAAGTTTGCACTTTTTTCAGGGTTCCCACCGGGACGAAAAGTACGATAAAATTTGGGAGTTTTACAATTGTGACATCCAGGCCTGGAAAAGATTGCTGAAATTTCTAAACAGAAAATAATTGTAATTAAAATGTTATTGTTAATTTGTGTTTGCAAAGTTATTACAATAGTCTGAAAAAAAAAATCATTGTTTGAATTGATCTAAAGGTGTTTTTCTTTTAGGTTGTCTATATTGTTATCTATTGATAGTTGATATATTGGCCAGATTAAAGGGATAGTATAAAAATGAAATTTCTCATCATTTATTCACTCTCATGCCCTCCCACGAAAATGTATGACATTTTTCTTTAGCTCAAGATTTTCAAAAGAATATTTCAGCTTTCTTGGTCAATATAATGCAAGTGAATGGTGGACAGAAAATTTGAAGCTCCAAAAAAGCATATAAAGGCAGCATAAAAGTAATCAGTAAAACTCCAGTGGTTAAATCCATCTCTTCAGAAGTAATATGATAAGTGTGGGTGAGAAACAGATCAATATTGAAGTTATTTTTTACTATATATCTCCACTTTCAAGTCCAGTTGGAAAGTTCATACCTACAAGGTTGGAAATCGTAAATACAATGGATACACGTTCAAAAGATTTTAGTTGGAAGGGATGGACCCATTTTGCGACTTTCATATTTCCTTTTCTCTTTTTCACATACTAGAATTGGCAGAAAGCTTTATGCAACAAAAGCCACGCATTAAATGTGTAATTAATGCTTTATTGTATCGTTCTTGTGTGGCCATATGTAATAGGAAATGTAGTTTTGTTGTAAATGCTTGTCGCATAAGCCAGCTAAATGAGTCTTATTTTCTGGCAAGTTTTATCCTTACTCTTCGAAAACAGTACATAAAACTGCAAACAAACTGTACTGCACAGTCAAAATCCTCAAGTAAAACTGAATTATTACCAATAACAATTAGCTTCCGCCATGATTCTTAAATCAACATTCACCCAACTCAAAGTCAGGGCTTGAAGAAAATATAGAGATTCACACTCGTAATTTCGACTTTGTTGTGGCATTCATGTTGCTTAACTAATAAATACGATCATGACTTGAACGCCCCTAAGGGTGCTTGGACCGAACCAGAGTTTGTTTCTTCCCGCTACCCGCGCTGGTCTCTGTTCACATCATATTATTTGGGTCCAAGCAACGGTCCGATTACAACATCAATGTGAGCACAAGCTGATAACCATTGTAACTAGGTAACAACTCGAGAAGATGTCACTGTTAAGTAAAGTTTTAAAGTTTGTCTCTTTGGATTTACCTCAAAAACATGCCATGCACAGAACAACACTTGTGTTTGTTTCCCTTGTGTTTGGTTTAGCTAAATCATTACAGCATAAACCCGGTAAGCTGATGTTTCTGCTTTGATTTATGCAAATCTTTCTAGAATTTGAAGGTTGGCACTCTGTTGCTGGGTTGTGTGAAGGAAGTGTCAGCCATGGAGGTGGTGGTCGGTCTCCCAAGTGGCATGGTTGGTTACATGCCAATCTGCAACATTTGTGATTCCTACACGAAGATCCTTAATGACACACTGCTCTTGGAAGACAGTTTAGAGGTAACTTTTATATAGGCATAAAAATAAAGTATTTTAACTGTGGCATGTTAATATGTAATTTTGTGTGTTTGTGTACTCTTTGTAGGAAGTTGTCTCCCTCTCTGATCTCCTGACTCCTGGAATGCTGGTCAGATGTGTCGTATCCTCCTTAGACTCAATTAAGGAGAATTCTTTTAGTCTTAAAGTGTCAATCAATCCAAAAGAGGTTAACAAGAGCCTGAGTTCAGGCAATTTGAAACCAGGAATGGTGAGTTCAGAATCTTTCACTTGTATGCAAATTAAAGGATGTTTAAGAAAATGTATATGCTTCTGTTAATAGGATTGGGTGATAAATCAAGTATATTCCATATTGTTTTTGTTGAATATTACAACAATTGTATTGTCTATTAAGTTTCCAAGACAGCATCAGTATCCCAGTTTTTTGCGCCACACCCTGTGTTGCATTTGTGTTTAGAAGCGTTTAGAAAACGTGCATGACAAAAGTAATTTTTCCATCAATTGTTTACAGACAGATTGTTTCACTTTTAATTGACTATCACAATTCAAGTGAGTCAGAAGTTTACGTACACTAAGTATACAAGGTAACTTGGATGCAAAAAAGTGCAAATCAATCCCAGAACAACAGCAAAGGACCTTGTGAAGATGCTGGAGGAAACGGGTAGACAAGTATCTATATCCACAGTAAAATGAACCCTATATCAACATAACCTGAAAGGCTGCTCAGCAAGAAAGAAGCCACTGCTCCAAAACCGCCATAAAAAAGCCAGACTACAGTTTGCAAGTGCACATGGGGACAAAGATCTTACTTTTCGGAGAAATGTCCACTGGTCTGATGAAACAAAAATGTAACAGTTTGAACATAATGACCATCATTATGTTTGGAGGAAAAGGGGCGAGGCTTGCAAGCCGATGAACGCCATCCCAACCGTGAAGCATGGGGATGGCAGCATCATGTTGTGGGGGGGGATTTACTGCAGGAGGGACTGGTGCTCTTAACAAAATAGATGGCATCATGAGGAAGGAAATTATGTGGAAGCAACATCTCAAGACATCAGCTCGGTCACAAATAGGTATTTCAAATGAACAATGACCACAAGCACACCTCCAGAGTTGTGGCAAAATGGCTTAAGGACAACAAAGTCAAAGTATTGGAGTGGCCATCACAAAGCTCTGACCTCAATCCAAAAAAGCATGTGTGTGCAAGAAAGCCTACAAACCTGACTCAGTTACACCAGTTCTATTTGGATGAATGGGACAAAATTCCAGTAACTTATTGTGAGAAGCTTGTGGAAGGCTACCCAAAACATTTGACCCAAGTTAAACAATATAAAGGCAATGCTGCCAAATAATAACAGTGTATGTAAACTTCTGACCCACTGGGATTGTGATGAAAGAAATAAAAGCTGAAATAAATCATTCTCTCTGCTATTATTGTGACATTTCACATTCTTAAAATAAAGTAGTCATTCTAACTGACCGGAGACGGGGAATGTTTTCTACGATTAAATTTCAGGAATTGTGAAAAACTGTGTATGTATTTGGCTAAGGTGTATGTAAACTTCTGACTTCAACTATGTATACAGTATCTCACAAAAGTGAGTACACCCCTCACATTTTTGTAGATACTTGATTATATCTTTTCATGTGACAACACTGAAGAAATGACACTTTGCTACAATGTAAAGTAGTGAGTGTACAGCTTGTATAACAGTGTAAATTTGCTGTCCCATCAAAATAACTCAAAACACAGCCATTAATGTCTAAACCGCTGGCAACAAAAGTGAGTACACCCTTAAGGAAAAATTTCCAAATTGGGCCCAATTAGCCATTTTCCCTCACCGGTGTCATGTGACTCATTAGTGTTACAAGGTCTCGGGTGTCAATGGGGAGCAGGTGTGTTAAATTTGGTGTCATCGCTCTCACACTCCCTCAAAGTGGTCACTGGAAGTTCAACATGGCACCTCATGGCAAAGAACTCTCTGAGGATCTGAAAAAAAAGAATTGTTGCTCTAAATAAAGATGGCCTAGGCTATAAGAAGATTGCCAAGACCCTGACACTGAGCTGCAGCATGGTGGCCAAGGCCATACATCGGTTTAACAGGACAGGTTCCACTCAGAACAGGCCTTGCCATGGTCGACCAAAGAAGTTGAGTGCACGTGCTCCGCGTCATGTCCAGAGGTTGTCTTTGGGAAATATACGTATGAGTGCTGCCAGCATTGCTGCAGAGGTTGAAGGGGTGGGGGGTCAACCTGTCACTGCTCAGACCATACGCCACACACTGCATCAAATTGGTCTGCATGGCTGTCGTCCCAGAAGGAAGCCTCTTCTAAAGATGATGCACAAGAAAGCCCGCAAACAGTTTGCTGAAGACAAGCAGACTAAGGACATGGATTACTGGAACCATGTCCTGTGGTCTGATGAGACCAATATAAACTTTTTTGGTTCAGATGCTGTCAAGCGTGTGTGGCGGTAACCAGGTGTGGAGTACAACGACAAGTGTATCCTGCCTACAGTCAAGCATGGTGGTGGAAGTGTCATGGTCTGGGGCTGCATGAGTGCTGCCGGCACTGGGGAGCTACAGTTCATTGAGGGAACCATGAATGCCAACATGTACTGTGACATACTGAAGCAGAGCATAATCCCCTCCCTTCGAGACTGGGCAGCAGGGCAGTATTCCAGCATGATAACAACCCCAAACACACCTCCAAGACGACCACTGCCTTGCTAAAGAAGCTGAGGGTGAAGGTGATGGACTGGCCAAGCATGTCTCCAGACCTAAACCCTATTGAGCATCTGTGGGGCATTCTCAAACGGAAGGCGGAGTAGCACAAGGTCTCTAACATCCACCAGCTCTGTGATGTCATCATGGAGGAGTGGAAGAGGACTCCAGTGGCAACCTGTGAAGCTCTGGTGAACTCAATGCCAAAGAGGGTTAAAGCTTTGCAGTAATATAATGGTGGCCACACAAAATATTGACACTTTGGGCCCAATTTAGGCATTTTCACTTAGGGGTGTACTCACTTTTGTTGCCAGCGGTTTAGACATTAATGGCTGTGTGTTGAGTTATTTTGAGGGGACAGCAAATTTACCCATTGTAGCAAAGTATAATTTCTTCAGTGTTGTCACATGAAAAGATATAATCAAAGATTTACAAAAAAGGGGTGTATTCACTTTTGTGAGATATTTTGTGTGTGTGTGTGTGTATGTATGTATGTATGTGTGTATGTATGTATATATATATATATATATATATATATATATATATATATATATATATATATATATATATATATATATATATATATATATATATATTTATTTATTTATTTATTTTATGGCTTTAAAATGTGTATCTAATTATATTATGCCATTAATATCTCTAATAGCTATATCCTCTAATATTTAGACGCTTAGTGGTTGTGTAGAGAGTGTTGAAGATCACGGCTTCCTGGTTGACCTTGGGGTCAGTGGCACTAAAGCTTTCCTGCCCAAAAAGAGTACATCCTCAAAGCAAGGTGAAGATCCGAAGCAAAATCCAGTACCACAACATTTGATTTCATACACAGTTCATCAAAGTTCAATTTAAGTCATGCCTAGATTGTGAATGATTGTGAGTGTCTTGTTGATCTCAGATTTGAAGGTGGGCCAGTATGTGTTGACCCTAATAGAGGAGGTTAAGAATGATGGGCATGTCGTGCGACTGTCTATGAACCCTCAGGCTCTGAGTGAGGCATATGTAGAGACTCAGCACGGATGGACCCTGGACACCCTCCTGCCTGGCCTGCTGGTCCGGGCACGCATCAAGAGGGTAAGTGTAAGATAACTGTAATTAAATGAGGAACCCTTTAAAGGTTTAATGTCAGTGTTGTGGATCAGCATCTTTGCTCTGTGTTTTCACGCTAGGTGACTCCTAACGGGCTTATTGTGGAGTATCTGTCATCTTTCACTGGAGTGGTTGATTTTCTGCACATTGATGAAGGCAAAGCGTCTATTTACAACAACGGCGATGAGGTAAGAACAACTACCTTGTGAACAGAGCTTCAGAATTATTAATAAGTGTTTCATATTTGAAGAACAGATATTTTGGTTCTATCTCTTTAATAAATAATGAATTGAAGGGATAGTTAACCCAAAAAAATTAAAATGGTCCTCTTTTACTCTCCCTCGTGTTTATTCCAAACCCGTTGGACTTGCTTTTATAGACCTCAAAAGGAGAGGCAGAATTTTAGCCTTGGATGCTATTCAGTTTCATTGAATGGAAAAGTTGTAGTGAAAGTGAATGGTGACTGAGCCTAACATTTTGCATTCCTTTTGTTCCATGGAAGAAAGGAAAGTTATACGGGTTTGGAACAACATGTGGATGAGTAAACAATAACAGAATTTTTATTCTTGCGTGAATTAACTCAGTTTTGTGTTAAGTCTGTTCTTTTTGTGTCTTAATTATTTTCAGGTCCTGGGACGGATTCTGTATGTGGAGCCCTCCACACGGCTGGTGAGCCTGTCACTGCGCAGCCATCTCCTGCCACCAGGTGGTGATGTACTGGACACCTTGATGAGTGAGCGTGTGGGTGAAGTGGTTCAAAACTGTTTGATGACTGCTGTGCACCATCACTCCGGGGCTTTGATGCGGATGCCTGATGGTACTACCGCCTTTGTGCATGTGAGTATACAATACGACCACCTATTTTAAAGGAATAGGTGACCCACAAATGAAAATTGTCATTTACTCACCCCCTTGTTTTAAACCTGTATGACTTCAATGGAACAGAAAAGATGATATGTGATTGTCTCAGTCAACATTCACTTTTATTGCATATTTTTTGATGTTTTGAAGAGTGGAATTTTACTAAATGCACCTTTTATTTATTTCCATTTTAGAAAAACCACACGAAGGAGCCACAAGATGAATTCAATCCAAACCGTTTGTTGGCCCTCCCCGATCACACTATGAGAATCACGGATTACAGTCCCATGGAGCAAATTCACGTGGCCACACTGCGCAGGTGTGTCTGGATTGCGTTTGTTTATTGTGATGCCTTATTACATGGTACTCTGAAATACTTGATTCTGATTGGTCAGTTGCAGGGCTCTGCCTTCAGATATCATTGTATAATGACTGCTAAACATATGGTGACCAGTTGTGATGGTTTCACAAGAAGTGTCCCGACAATTCTCTAAAAACAATAATGTCACCGTTTCAGCTGTCACTGTAAATGCTGTTTTTCCAAAGCCCACGAACATCACTTGCCACTATCAGAGAGCTAAGACAGACACACTGCACTTTTTACATAATACAATCACTTTGTGTAACATGTGGAATTACATTTTAGGTTCAAGTGTTTGTAGATATGACATATGGACGGAATAGACTAGGGATTGTCAATCTGGGGTCCGGGGATCCCCAGGGGCCCACAAAAGGGTGCTAGGGGGCTGGTGGAAAATTTCAGACAAAAAGGGTGTACAAAAACAATTTTATATATATATATATATATATATATATATATATATATATATATATATATATATATATATATATATATTATATATATATATATATATATATTATATATATATATATATATATAAGTAAACTTTTACCAAAATTGAAATTCATATTGCCATGTACGTTTACTTGTGCTTTATCTGCTAAAACCCTGGATGTTACTGTACTAATTAAATGAGATGAAACGTAAACGCTCCAAGAGTCTATATAGTGCAAGCACTAAAACTGAGATCTTCAGTCTGACCCTTTATTAGCTACTTTAATGCTGCTAACAATTATTACAAATAGCACAGCAATAATGATATTGCTATTCAAAAGCACACAGTTATTAAATTATGAAGACAGTCCACATAAGATCAGTTTGTTTTAAAGGGATGCAAGAGGGTTAAAGTATGTTCGAGCAACACTGACATTTCAGATGTCGTTTTGTGATCAAGGTGATAGAGGGCAGAAAATAAATCCTAGTACTTGCTGCCATCTAGTTGAATAAAATAAGAGGGAGATGGAGTCTTTACTATAATTTTGAAAAATTAGGAAAAAAATTGCAGTTAGTTCACAGTATGTGTGAATGACTGCCCTTTTAAATTTGAGCGTGAACTTGCAGAAGGCAGCCCAAAAAATCCTTAGATTTCAGAAGACTTTAATGTGATTTTCCTCAGGTTTAAACATCTTACAGTACTGTCAGCTGGTAGTAACGCAGGGAATGTGGTCAACTTAATACAAAAAAAAAAAAAAAGTTTTTGTCAGATAATATTTTGTATTTATTTTGGCTTTAGTACAATAATACAAAAAAAATCTAATTGTTCAGAAATGTTATTTCGCAAACAATATAACATTTCATAGTATTACACTAGATTTGTTCACAACATATAAAGAGGTCTTAACACATCCAAATATATCACTACCGTTGTTTTGTTTTTTCGAAGGGGGTCCCTGGCAAGGAGCGCATCATGTTCAGGTGTCCTTGTCATCAAAAAGTTTGGAATTCTCTCAAAAAATAGACTACACCAAATTTGTAAAAAAAAAAAAATATTTAAATGGCTAAAATTTGTTTATAATTGTGAAAAACAAAATATAATAAGTCAGAATGTGCTTGATCAATTAGTTTAGCCATTTCTAAACTGCAAAACTCCTTTATTTTTATTCCTAGTAACTACAAACCTGTAGATTTTGACAAAAAAAAAAAAAAAGTACCATCTTCAATCGATAATTTTCTTGATTTGTTTTGTTTTATAGGAGCATTATTGCAACACCATTCTTCAGATACCAAGACATTAAAGCTGGTCAAATTATTGAGGTGAGTGACCACACAGAACTCTCATTCCAAAATAAAAAATGCAATCGAAACAAATTAAACATTGATTTTACAGCAAATGTCACACAAAATAATACATGTAGTGGGTTTTACATGCTTGTTTGTGGGTTTCAGGGTACAGTTACAAATCTGCAGACACATGGCATATACGTGAGGATTACGGACCACCTCAAAGGAATGATACCCAGAATTCACCTGGCCGACATCATCCTTAAGAACCCAGAGAAAAAGTTTTGCGTGGGCATGAAAGTCAAGTGCAGGGTGAGACTGCATTAGTTTCATTTGTGGAAGTTTGAAATCTGATTAACCCTCCTATGGTATTAAAAATTGGCACATCTCTTTGGTATTCGCTTGAACGGAAGGGTCATGTGTGTGTAACCCTTTTTTAATGATGCCATTTCTTAATTTCTTTTGAGATTTTATGCTATTTTTAATCTTATTTACATGTACATTTCTACATGTTACCATAAAAACATGAAAATTCATAACCTACACTTCTATAAGCTGAAACATGAATTAGGAACATTTTTCTGTTCAGATGGAGGAAAAGTCAGCAAGTCTTGTACTGCTCAGCTAAAGGAAACCATTTTTAATTAATTAGGAAAATAGTTTTGGTCAAAAATGACCGAATTCCACAGGAGGGTTAAAATCAGGTTTTTGTTCATTCGTCCAAGCCTGAACGGTCATCGAATTTCATGTTGGTTCGTCATTAATTTAGCTATGGGTTAAGTATTTTTTTTTAAACCATTGTCTGTAACTAATACTTTCAGATTATGTTCGCATAATGGCAAAACAAGTTTGCATTGTTACTACTGTATCAGATATTTAAAAAATCAGATTTTCCCTGCGTTGTTAACGAAGACTTGGCAATTCTTGTTGAATTATTTTGACTTTTATCATATTTCAGAATGATTTTGGCAAGCTGCTGAATTAATCAAATTGTGCATATTTGACTTTTGGTTAGGTATTGTCAGTAGATGCTCAGAATAGGAGGGTGATACTGACTAAGAAAAAAGCCCTCGTGGAGTCCACACTTCCTCTCTTCCTGTCATACTCTGATGCCAGGGTGGGCCGCGTCTCCCATGGCGTCGTCGTGTGCATAAAGGAGTTTGGCTGCATTGTGCGTTTCTACGAAGAGGTGAAGGGACTGGTTCCACTCCAGGAGCTATCCAAAGAGCTCGTGGTTAATCCAGGAGCTCTTTTCTTCGTTGGCCAGGTGCTGTCTTTGTCAAGTTGCTGTCATTTTGTTATTGTTTTCATCAATATTAATAAGTCAGTAAGTACTGAAAGATCTATTAGGTTTTAGAATGTAACTTCAAAGTTATTAGTAATGTGATTACTTTTCCCATGAAGTAATCAGTAAATTAATCAAATTACTATTTTAGAGAAGTAATCAGTAGTGGATTACTTTAAGTAACTTACCCAACATTACCAGTCACACGTTTTCTTTTTCACACTAATTAACGCTTTGTGGGATTCTCTGTTATTTTCTGCAGGTCGTCCAAGCCAAAGTCTTAAAATGCGATGCAGAAAATGAGAAAATGCTCCTATCATTTAAGGCCGTGACCGAAGGAGATATAATACGGGAGCAGACCGCAAAGTTTGACTTTAAAGTTGGAAAGGTAATTTTACTGAAACAGCTCTTTATACTTAGTTCTTTAGTACAGTTATGTACTAACCTCAGGGATATTATTTAAATTATTTTTATGTCTTTTTTTGTTGTTTCTTGTTTAGACGGTTGATGTAAGAGTGTGCAGTAAAGTCCCAGCTGGCCTGCAGGTCTCCATTCTTCCTGACAATATACCAGCGTTCCTACCCCTAGGGCATCTCTCTGATCATGTGACCAACTGTTCTCTCCTGTGGGCTGCACTGGAGGAGGGCGACATCGTCTCCAACGCAGTGTGTCTCACAAACAACAAGATGGGCATTGTATCCTAACACAACCGTTTTTAACACATATGGTTTAACTACAGACAAACTGCCAGTACAGTAAGAAAAAATACACATGTTAAAAAATCCATTATCTGAAAAACTTGAAATATGAAAAAAAATATGTGTTGCTTCTAAAGAAAATAAAGATTTTTTTCATATTTTAAAGAAAAAAAATACAAAAAATATCAAGTATAAGATTTTTGGTCTTACTAGAGGAAAAAAAAATTATCTAATGTGGATTTTCTTGATTAAAAAAACAATTGTGCCTGATAAATGGTGTATGTAAAATGGCTAGAAATAGCATTTTAGCTTAGCATAAAGCTAAATGTTCACATGACAATTTATGCAAGGTTTATTTCTATTTCTGCTGCTCAACTTCACACTTCTCTGTCTGCTCGTGTAAATGTCACACATCTTAAAGGTGCTGTAAGTGGTTTTAGCCATTCTGCTTCCACAAGTCTGTTGCATTAGCCACGCCCCCTCTTTCAAAAACCCTGAACTCTAGAGATAAGAAATGAGCTTTATTGAGACTGACATAAATATAAATGGTTGTTTAAAACAACAGCGGTAATATATTGCCCTCACAGACAACTGTTAAGAACAACATGTCTTAAAAATTGTAGTATGCCTCAGTAACTCGCTGCAACTACAATACTACGAGAATACGCAAAATGATTGACAGGTTGAAAGAGTCACATTTTGTTTGCTGTTTTTAGAGTCTAGAGTTGTCACAGTGATCGGTGTGATATCTCGGGGAACATATTAGTATCTTTCAGGGAGTAGGAACTTTTTTTGCATACCTTTCCATAAAAAATTAGCTTACAGCACCTTTTAAGAAAGTGTTTCACTGCTGTACAAATGCTCTTTGGATTGGATCATTTATATGGATAAATGTTTTCCAACTGACTAGAATAAATATTAATTGCAAAAAATAAAATGCTAAATAATTTCTTCAATAATCAAAATACATATTGAATGTAACCGTATTCTGATTATCTACAATTTAAATTGTACCTGTAGTGGAATACAGTTACTCTCATATATTGTTTGTTAAAAACATAGTCCTGTTACATGTATTCCGTTACTCCCGAACCGTGCTCATCATTGTGAATCTCACAAAACCGGTAAAAAACATATCTAAGTTTCACCTCTAAATGAAAAGGAAAACTAAATGATATTTTGCATTAAGAAAATGAATCCCATTTTTAGTACCATGTTTTTACTTAAAGGTGCACTCAGTAAATTTGTGATGTGATAAATCAAAATGCGATGAAAGCTCTTGCGTACGATCAGATTTTTGTCCTCAACTAGCCGCGATGAGCATCAAGGCATTTTTATTTATTTTTTGATAATTTATTTTACTATTTCTGCAGCGTCGTGCTGGATAGTTATCCACTGTAAAATCTCATTGGTCCAAAAACCCCAAACAACTTGTGCTGAGAAAGATTTTTTTATTTTATTTTTTTTAGAAGATTATCTCTGCTCTGTAGGTTCATACAATGCAAGTCAACATGGTCCAAAACTTTGAAGCTCATAAAGATAACATACACTACCGTTCAAAAGTTTGGGGTCACCCAAACAATTTTGTGTTTTCCTGAAAAAGTCACACTTATTCACCACCATACGTTGTGAAATGAATAGAAAATAGAGTCAAGACATTGACAAGGTTAGAAATAATGATTTGTATTTGAAATAAGATTTTTTTTACATCAAACTTTGCTTTCGTCAAAGAATCCTCCATTTGCAGCAATTACAGCATTGCAGACCTTTGGCATTCTAGCTGTTAATTTGTTGAGGTAATCTGGAGAAATTGCACCCCACGCTTCCAGAAGCAGCTCCCACAAGTTGGATTGGTTGGATGGGCACTTCTTGCGTACCATACGGTCAAGCTGCTCCCACAACAGCTCAATGGGGTTCAGATCTGGTGACTGCGCTGGCCACTCCATTACCGATAGAATACCAGCTGCCTGCTTCTGCTCTATATAGTTCTTGCACAATTTGGAGGTGTGTTTAGGGTCATTGTCCTGTTGTAGGATGAAATTGGCTCCAATCAAGCGCTGTCCACTGGGTATGGCATGGCGTTGCAAAATGGAGTGATAGCCTTCCTTATTCAGAATCCCTTTTACCCTGTACAAATCTCCCACCTTACCAGCACCAAAGCAACCCCAGACCATTATATTACCTCCACCATGCTTAACAGATGGCGTCAGGCATTCTTCCAGCATCTTTTCATTTGTTCTGCGTCTCACAAACGTTCTTCTTTGTGATCCAAACACCTCAAACTTGGATTCATCTGTCCACAACACTTTTTTCCAGTCTTCCTCTGTCCAATGTCTGTGTTCTTTTGCCCATCTTAATCTTTTTCTTTTATTGGCCAGTCTCAGATATGGCTTTTTCTTTGCCACTCTGCCCTGAAGCCCAGAATCCCGCAGCCGCCTCTTCACTGTACATGTTGACACTGGTGTTTTGCGGGTACTATTTAATGAAGATGCCAGTTGGGGACCTGTGAGGCGTCTGTTTCTCAAACTAGAGACTCTAATGTACTTATCTTCTTGCTCAGTTGTGCAACGCGGCCTCCCACTTCTTTTTCTACTCTGGTTAGAGCCTGTTTGTGCTGTCCTCTGAAGGGAGTAGTACACACCGTTGTAGGAAATCTTCAATTTCTTAGCAATGTCTCGCATGGAATAGCCTTGATTTCTAAGGACAAGAATAGACTGTCGAGTTTCAGATGAAAGTTCTCTTTTTCTGGCCATTTTGAGCGTTTAATTGACCCCACAAATGTGATGCTCCAGAAACTCAATCTGCTCAAAGGAAGGTCAGTTTTGTAGCTTCTGTAACGACCTAAACTGTTTTCAGATGTGTGAACATGATTGCACAAGGGTTTTCTAATCATCAATTAGCCTTCTGAGCCAATGAGCAAACACATTGTACCATTAGAACACTGGAGTGATAGTTGCTGGAAATGGGCCTCTATACACCTATGTACATATTGCACCAAAAACCAGACATTTGCAGCTAGAATAGTCATTTACCACATTAGCAATGTATAGAGTGTATTTCTTCAAAGTTAAGACTAGTTTAAAGTTGTCTTCATTGAAAAGTACAGTGCTTTTCCTTCAAAAATAAGGACATTTCAATGTGACCCCAAACTTTTGAACGGTAGTGTAAATGTAATCTATATGACTTCAGTGGTTTAATCCATGTCTTCAGAAGAGATATACTAGGTGTGGGTGAGAAACAGATCATTATTGAAGTCCTTTTATACCATTAATCTCGACTTTCGATTTCACATTCTTCTTTTGTTTACTGCGAGTTGCATTCTTCATGCATATCGCCATCTGCTGGGCATGTAGGAGAATTTATAGTACAAAAGGACTTGATTTTATCTAAAAATATTTATCTGTTTTAACCTACAACTATTACATTGCTTCTGAAGACATGGATTAAACCACTGGAGTCTGCTGCCTTTATATAATTAAAAAATATATATATATGATTGATTATTACGTAGCTCATTAGTTTCACATTCAGCGAGGACAGACATGTTTGTTTCTGGGAACTTGTTGAATTTGGTTAGAATGTGGATTTTAGTGGAATATGTGCATATTTGGCTTATATGCAGTACTGTGTATGTAATCATTTTAATTTATCAATTAATGGCTCTTTGGGGGCCATGCCATCTGTTGCAGGGCTCCCTGTTCTTCTATTCTATCTGAAAAGGAATGGTTGGGAGTCTAAAATGTACATATCTTATTACCACACTAAAGCTGAAAATATAAATAACCATCTTAAGACAAGTGTTTTTGTGAAACAACTTATGTGCCTAAGACTTTTGCACAGTACTGATATTTCTTGAGATTCACTCCTTTAAGTGAGCCAAATTAATGTCTTGCGTACAAACCAAGCATTCAGTTCTTCTGCTTAACATAGCTCTGTTCAGACTCTCACTAAGAAGCCTGTACTGAAGGCCTGTCTGGAGGATGGCATCATCCCGAAGGAGTTCTCTGAACTGCAGGTGGGGATGCAGATGGTGGGCTGGGTGAAGAACATCATGCCTTACGGAGTCTTCATCGATTACCCTCACGAACTCTGCAGCCTCGCTCCTAAAGCTGTACGTCATTATTTTTTGGTTGTCTGTGTGGTTGAATGCTGTTTTGTGTGAGATACGAAATGATCTTTGCACTTTTATAAAAGAGATTGTAGTATTAGAAATCATTTTAAGCTAGTAAGATGTAGTGGTGTTTGCTAAGGCAAGCATCATTATTACTATTGCTCAAACTTGTGGTTAGGGGTTTGTTCAAAAAGTTTTAAACTTTCCTGCATAGATTTTCCTGGACAGTTTTTGCTAGTGACATGAACTGCACCTTATAACAATGAATCCTAACTGGGGTAAACAAACCAGGGGGTACATGAAAATAATTAGAGGTTTTCTTTATTTTACCTAAAAAAAAATGTATGATTTAAAATAAAAATAATAGGGATTAGAACTGTGTAGAAATCTAGATTTGTCTCTCTTAATATCCCTTCTTTTCTTTACGATCAGATGTTTTAATAAAATAATCGTTGCCTCTCCACTGTCTTTAATATGGTCACCCATAGCAAAACAATGAACTGCTGGTTTTCTTAAAGAGACAGTACCGTTTTAGCACTCAGTTAATTTAGCAACAATAAACAGTTAGGCCTAACAACAACTATTGATGGTGCTGTGGGGATACTTGAAGGTTGCCTTAAAAAGCATAACTTTGAGGAATGTGTGCAATACCTTTTCTAAGCTATTGGAGCACCACTCATTTACTTCTTGGAATATATATGTGTATGTATTTTCATTAAACAGCTCTTAATCGACCTAAAAACACACATTGTGCACTTTTGCACAAATTTTGGTGTGTTGTTGATGTTGTTTTGGTCTTGCAGGCTTTGAGTGAGCAGTTCATCACAAACACATCTGGTTTATTTGAGATCGGCCAGACCGTAGTTGCCAAGGTGACTAATCTGGATGAGCAGAAGAGACGGTTTCTGGTCAGTCTGAAGGTGTCAGATTTGTACCTGTCTGAAGAAGATGCCCAGGACAGACTGATCCAGGGTCAGAAGGAAAGGAAAACCATTTCTGAGATGATCACTTGCAGAGGTATGAGTTTAGGGTCTATTTTTCCAAGCAATCTTATTTACGATATTCACTTGGGCAGATGATAATATGGATAAAAGAAACCCATTGACTTACATCGAAGGAGGGGCCCGAGCCATATAGGGACCAGACTATTGGGGCCACAGAGACTTTTGAGGGCCTTACCTTGCAAGTTATTATGATGTCATCTTACCATAAGTTCCTGAGACCCAGCAAATAAGTTTTACAATTTCCCTTTTTTAAATGTCTGTTTGGTGTATAAAATACATATGATAAAAATTGTTTATTGAAAAAATTACATTTTATTGATAGTGTATACAATTCAATCAATCTTTATAGACCAAGGAGAGGAAGTTGTCATGGCCAAACTCTCAAACCTTTATTATATCTGAAAAGCACATGGAGTGCTCTGATAATTGCCCAAGATTTACCACTGTAGCATGTATGGGCTAAGAAAAACTTAAATAACAAATGTCCTACAAAAGAATGAATTGCTGGGCCTCAGGAGGATAATGACCTTTACAGTCGAATGTGTGCGCGCGCGCGCGTAGAGAGAGATGGAGCATGTGCGATCGCCTGTTGCCACACCCAATCAGATATGCTGTCAGCTTTCTCAGTGGAAAATAGACGTCCAAGCGGGGTTATTCCTCTCTGTTTCGCTGTTGCCGGTGTGCAAGAGTCATTCACTATAGAAACAGTGATGTCCTCTGCCATTTTAAACAGTATGTATCCAATGTGGAACTCCACTGTAATAAATCAGTCTGTTGTGTCTCTCAGCTGTGATGAGCCTTAATGTTGAAGTTGTCCGTTTGAAGCCGTTTAAAGCTATTTCCTAGCTTTGGTAATGTATTAGTAATACGAGCGATCACTGAGTGCTGTTCTATGTAAACAATGACTAACGGATTCACTTTATGCCACCAACTGGCTCATATTACACACGAAAATGATCTTTTGCCACCACCTGAAGGCTAACTATGTAATTTAAAAAAATAAAGACAGTAACTCAATCAGTTATCACCATCAGTACTCATGGAACATCTGTTGAATATATATATATATATATATATATATATATATATATATATATATATATATATATATATATATATATATATATATATATATATATATATATATATAAATTTATATATTTATATATATAAATATATATAAATATTGTTTTAGTACCATTAGACAATATTTTTATATATATATATATATATATATATATATATATATATATAAAAATATTGTCTAATGGTACTAAAACAGTTTGTTGAAAAAAAATTAATTCAGACAATTCTTTCATGTCAGGCTTTACGAGGGTTATGTTGTCTAACATTTATTTGTTTTGCATTCATTGGAATATATTCTAGTATGTCATAATATTTTAAATGTATCTGTCTCTAGGTGAATCTGACGTCTTACAGCAGCTGTCGTCTGTATCAGTGGGAGTCAAGATGAAGATGACAGTGGGAGATACTATGGAGGATGGCACAGTCACACTGACCTCAGATCAGCTCAGTGAAGCCACAGTTTTGGCCTCTAAATATCACACAGAAGGTGAGGACCGGCTGATGGCAATGCCAGTAAATAGAAGAATTGTAATTCAAAGGTTGTTGGTTTCAACTTTCAAGACATGAATATTTTGAAATGTATTTAAAATAGTTTTTTTAATTTAAACACTTTTAAAAGAATATTCCCGGTTCAATACAAGTTAAAAGCTCAATACATGAGTTTTAACATAATGAAAGTACTTTTTTAAATTTATAAGCTTCACATTTTTGCCTTAAAACCCTCCAAAAAGTGGCCCCATTCACTTCCATTGCAAGTTCCTCACAGAAGTTTACATGCATCCTCATAATGGGATTATAATGTGATTCAAATAAATGAATGATGTAAACAGAATATTGCAATTATGATATTGCGATTAAGCTTATAATCAGAGTAAAGAAAATTGCAATAAGATATGTGGAGTACTCCTATTTTAATCGCTTTATACTGGCATGTAAACACTTTAATCACATTTCTTCCATGCTGAACAAACAGTGCTCCACTCAAGCACAGGTTAAAAAAAAAGAAGCTGCACTTTTCGGCTTCAAACGGTAGTTCCATGCAAAGTTTTCCAGCAGTGGTGCTCACCCATCTACATCTGTAGTTTTTTTTTTTTTTTTTTCTTTTGTGGTAATCATCATTATGCCACAAGTGCTGTCGATTGAGTTTAAATTGTATTGAACCCGTAATATTCCTTTTAAGCGGTGCAGGACAAAGTACATAAATCCTGTACTTGAGTAAAATTACAGATAATCTGCTGAAACATTATTCCTGTAAAAGTAGACGTATTTTTAAATATCTGCTTGATTAAAACGTCAACAGTGCTTATTTTTGAATGTACTTAACTATTAAAAGTACTGGTCATATAGGACAATCTTTTAGTATTTTTTGTGATGTACAATCATTTATTAACTAAATATTATTTTGATTTACAATATGCATTTCTTTAAGTCCATCTTCGGGTATGCCTTCAATAGGGGTGGGTCATATATCGATAGAAACGTACAAATTATTGGCAGTATGAGCAGCAAAAGAAGCTTTGGGACATGTTTTGAGTCCGATGAACAGTGTATGAGGAGTTAGAAAAGGTAAACTTTCAATCATAAAAAAAAAAGATTTATTTTAAAATTAATTTAAAAAAAATAGCTAGTTCAGAATTTTTCATCCATCCATCCATCTTCAACCGCTTATCCGAAGTCGGGTCGCGGGGGAAGCAGCTCCAGCAGGGGGCCCCAAACTTCCCTATCCCGAGCCACATTAACCAGCTCTGACTGGGGGATCTCTCCACCTAGTCCTGGGTCTTCCCCGAGGCATCCTCCCAGCTGGACGTGCCTGAAACACCTCCCTAGGGAGGCGCCCAGGGGGCATCCTTACCAGATGCCCAAACCACCTCAACTGACTCCTTTCCACGCAAAGGAGCTGCGGCTCTACTCCGAGTTCCTCACGGATGACTGAGCTCCTCACCCTATCTCTAAGGGAGAAGCCCGCCACCCTTCTGAGGAAGCCCATTTCGGCCACTTGTACTCGCGACCTAGTTCTTTCGGTCATGACCCAACCTTCATGACCATAAGTGAGGGTAGGAACAAAAATTGACCGGTAGATCGAGAGCTTTGCCTTCCGGCTCAGCTCTCTCTTCGTGACAACGGTGCGATAGAGCGAATGCAAAACCGCCCCCGCTGCCCCGATTCTCCGGCCAACCTCTCGCTCCATTGTCCCTTCACTCGTGAACAAGACCCCGAGGTACTTGAACTCCTTCATTTGGGGCAATACCTCCTTCCCTACCCGGAGAATTTTTCAATTATGGCTTAATATCTAATAAAATGTTCTTTAATTTTTAGGAGAATTTTTTTTTTTATCTATATTGTATATCGTTATCATGATATAAAATTGCTCATATTGTGAAATACAATTTTGGTCATATCGCCCACCCCTAGCCTTGGCTAAAACCAAACTCTTTATTGTGTCTGTTGATAGCAAAGCGGTGTCATTCAAACAAGTCAAACTATAATTAGAACGGTTATTCAACTATTCGCGGATTATTGCAACGATTAATCATTAGCTCTTAACCGATTATTCAGCTTGTGCCCGACATAAAAGGTTGTATTAAACATGCTTACTAACAATAAAAATACCTCTAAAAGACATTCACTGAATTAACGGGAACAAATTAAGTTTAATTCAGTAAAGAAATTCACTGCAAAAAAAATCCTATTGTTATCAAGTGTTTTTGTCTCGTTTTCCATTTAAAATTGTCTAAGAATCCTTAAAACAAGAAACATTTACTTGAGAAGCAACAAATAAGATATTTAGACTTTCTTTAAGAGAATGTATCTCAAATATAAGTTTATTTTGTATACAAGTGTATTTTTCACTTGGTTATACTTCTACGGGTGCAGTAAAGACTAAATATACTTTTATTCAATATCTTATTTGCTGCTGCTCAAGCGAATGCATCTTTTTTTTAAAGTATTTTTAGATTATTTTAAAATATTTGTATTTTTAATATTGAACATTCTCAGAAAAAAAATGTCTTCTGCAGTATAGCTGCTTATTTAAATGTACATTGTTTTAGATATTTTTATTGGGGAAAAAAGGCAAAACAAATCATAAACGTATAATGGGGCAAAGACTACCCTCTCTAACCTTTCTGTTCACCTCTCCTGAAGCTGTTTGGAAAGTTTAGAGTGCATCTGGATTGTGATCTGCAGTGCTGCTCTCGTGCATCATCATTAGAGTTTAATGTGATCTTATGTTAAGTTAAATGAGATCAAACGACATTTCGGCGACAAAAAGTTTTGTCGGCAATTATTTGGCGACGTTGTCGATAACGTTTAGCTGACTAATCGTTTCAGCTCTAGTTGTGAACATGTTCCTGTACACATGCTGCAATCAGCTTCTCACTCCATTGGCCAAATCCTCCTTATACTTGTTAGTGAACATTTTTAGAAAAATGGTTCTCACCTCAACAGGGTTGGGTATATCTAAACATAATGGGCAGAATTAAACGATAAGGCTTCACCTAGTTCTCACCTGACAGTATGTGTGTTAATTTTTCAGGAGTGAATGTGACTCCAGGCTGCAAGCTCAATGCTGTGGTGCTCCACGTTGACATTTTGAAGTCTCATGTCCATGTGTCGCTGCTGCCAAAGTTGACCGGAAAGAGAAAAACTGTAAGTACAAACCTACTGACATAATACATTTAAACGAAGACCTTTTGTGGGTTCTCATATAAATTTGAAATGTTTTGTTTTGTTTGTTCAGTTGGAAAAGGACTCTGAACACACCGCTACGATCCAGTACACAGACAGAGACTTTGCTGTCGTCTCATTGGGCTGCACTGGTCACCTGACCATCATTCCCTTATTGACTTACTTAAATGACATTTACCACCATGTGTCGGAGAAGTTCTCCATTGGTTCCCATCTGAATGTGACTGTGGTGGACCCGAGCAGTGAAGAGTTAGGAGGTCTTCCTCTCGTGGCATACCAGAACCTGAATGTCAAACCTGAGCAGACCAGATCAAACAGCAAAGATTCAAGACCTCACAGCATTGGGGAAGTGATGACAGTCAAAATCAAGAAGGTGAAACCAATGGGTTTGCTTGTGACATTGCCATCTGGAGCCACAGGCAGTATCCATGTATCTGAGATAGAGGAATCACCCGCGATTGGCAGCTTTCCAACAGCATTCCTAAAGGTCGGGACAGAGGTCAAAGCCAGAGTGACCGGAGGGCGCACAGTTCGTGGTCACAAGTAAATACATCTACAATCATCCATCACAGAGTATCTTATTCTCGCACAATCTGTTTTACGACTCCAATGCTAAAATCATAATTATCTTGAGCATCATAAGCTTGGAAACAGGCCCCACGTATCTTCTAATATGTCATCTCTCATAAATATAGATTTGGAGAGTGTGATTTATTTGAATGAATCTGTTTGTTCAGAAAAAAATCACTTCTATTCATTTGAGTCCTTATGCAGAAATCCCTGTGCCGCCTTTTATGCCTAATGCTAGTTTTATTAGTTTGTGATTTAAAAAAAAAAGAATTTATTACACATTTTAGGTAAATTTACAGTATCTGTACAAGTTTAATGCTGTCATCCTAATTGAGATCCTAATTGTTTTTATTGTAGACTATAAGTAGTGCTCTGATATCAAATACCATATGTTATTCAACTAGTTATGTGCAAAAGTAATCAACTAACCGAGTACTCGCGAAGCACCAACTAACCGAGTACTCGCGAAGCACCAACTAACCGAGTACTCGCGAAGCACCAACTAACCGAGTACTCGCGAAGCACCAACTAACCGAGTACTCGCGAAGCACCAACTAACCGAGTACTCGCGAAGCACCAACTAACCGAGTACCCGCGAAGCACCAACTAACCGAGTACCCGCGAAGCACCAACTAACCGAGTACTCGCGAAGCACCAACTAACCGAGTACCCGCGAAGCACC
Source organism: Moxostoma hubbsi (assembly GCA_032164185.1). Classification (NCBI taxonomy): domain Eukaryota; kingdom Metazoa; phylum Chordata; class Actinopteri; order Cypriniformes; family Catostomidae; genus Moxostoma; species Moxostoma hubbsi. The sequence continues at coordinate 6,491,478 of JAVLUX010000006.1, read as the reverse complement.
AACTAACCGAGTACCCGCGAAGCACCAACTAACCGAGTACCCGCGAAGCACCAACTAACCGAGTACCCGCGAAGCACCAACTAACCGAGTACCCGCGAAGCACCAACTATTCGAGTACCCGCGAAGCACCAACTATTCGAGTACCCGCGAAGCACCAACTATTCGAGTACCCGCGAAGCACCAACTATTCGAGTACTCGCGAAGCACCAACTAACCGAGTACTCGCGAAGCACCAACTAACCGAGTACCCGCGAAGCACCAACTAACCGAGTATTAAAAATACTATCACAAATTGATTTTCCTTTGCGCTTTTGCCTGCCGTAGGCAACGCTGAATTATCCTGCACTTTCCCTCTGAATCTCTCAACAAATATTGCAGTTACTTTTGAGTTATTAATGCATTGAGAATTTGAATGAAATGTAATAAGAACTGAATTCATTCATTTAATTTTTTTCCTAAAGAAATGCAAAATTTGTTGAAATTAACTTATTTTAAAAATACTCTGTTTGTAAACAAAACAAAATGTAATTATTTATATTTCTAATTTATTAATTTAACGTTAGTGTCATACCTGATATTTTTAACTTGCATTTTAACTTGCAAGTAATCGATTTCTAATTTTTTTGGGTTAGATTACTCGACTACAAAATTACTTAATGCCCAACTCCAAATTCAACAACTGATAATTAATATACAAATATTTAAAAAGTCTTTAAAAACTTAAATAGTACTAACTGTTGTTAGTAACCTGTTTTGTAACTTTCTACATGAAAGTTGTACTTGACTGTAGCTTGTAGTTTGGCCAAATGCACTTAATGTAGTTTCCCCAACATTCCTGTTCATATTGATATTCAAGAGTGAATCTAGTATTTTACTGAGGATTTTTTGGAAATGGTTCAGCACAGTGCAATGTCAAAATGATTAAATGAACACTGATTGTAATCAAGTTATTTTTATTTCTCAACAGGTTCCTGCCAGTTACTCACCCCAACTTTGACATTTCAATTCCTGAACTCACCCTTCTGCCCAGGTACTTGTCTATATCTCTCTATACATTAACATCTACAGTAGGGCTGGACGATTCATCGAAAAGTAATTGAAACCGAAATTCAGAACCTCTAATAAACGTAATTTTCCCATGTTGGTTATTTCGTTTACTAATTTCCCCTTAAAAACACTACCGGCATGGTAGTAACATGGAGGCGAACTAAAACACAGAGTCAACTGAGCAACAGGAGCAGGTTGTACCAAAGAAAAACGCAGTGTCCGTCGCTTGGACACATTTTGGCATCAGTCAAATGTAAACACTGCAGAAAAAACATTTCATGACCAAAGGTAATACCACCACTCTGTTTCAACACTTGGAGCACAATCACGTTACCAAATATGAACAGTGCATGGCTCAAAAAAGAGAGAGACTGACCAGCGCCAGTAACAAGTGCCTCCACAAAGTAGGTGTCAATAACACAAGCATTTACAAAATCTACACAATATGAAAAGATACTTTGATTTCAGTTGTTCGAAATATTCAATAAATAACCATAAATAGTTTCTATGATTTTACCATAAATAGTTTCTATTATTTTAAAATCACAAAGATAAGAAATGCGCTCTTTCATTAGAAATAAATATCCCATCTGTAATAGTTGAGCATATTTACAGTACCGACCTTGTCAGTGAACTATGAGGGCAAAAAAAACAAAACAAAGCACAAAACAAAATAATCGTTCATTAATCGTAATCGAGGTAAAATGTTCAATTAATCGATATTTTGATTTTAGGTCGTATCGTCCAGCCCTAATCTACACAACAGGTGTTCTTAGTCATTTAAGGGTGTTAGTAGGGTGTTCAGGGTGGTGGTGGCTTATTGGCCCAAGTCAAAAGCCCACCTCCAAGTCTCTATGGTTTTCTGATCCCTTTTCTGTGGTCACTCCTTCAATATAAGTCTATGGGGGTTTTTTTGCATCTCTTCTCTATCTCTCTTCAACAAGCCGCATCATTTTAGGTATTCATGTCAGTACTACAAATGGTGTGGGACGAGTTAAATGTTGTTTAATCCCTAAATCCTTAATCTTTAGTTTGAGCAATAGTATAGTTACGTATATAATAGTCTTGGTAAACAGCATTATTAAGGTCTTTGCTTGAGTTTGTAGTGCCTCATGAGACAACAGGTTTATTTGAATGTTGTGATTAATGTTTCTTGTAAACTGATTTGAGATGCATTCTGAAGATGTTTACGCTTTTGTTTTTTTCGGGGGGGGGGGTTTTTCAGTAAAGTTGAAGCTATTGACAGGCAGTCGGTTGACAAACTGCAAAATTACAATCCTGGAGACGATGTCATATGCTTCCCATTAAAGGTAACAGTCGTAATCACGGAAAAATGAAAATGTTATGTCAAACCACTGAAAAGTTGTTTTAGTAATTGTATGCCTTTTCTTCAGTACATCAAAAAATCTAAAATGTTAGAAGTACATGTGAAGCCCAACATCATGGGGACCGTTGAGATGTTAGCCATGATTACCAAACCTGCGGTAAGTGCTGATCGAACGTTACTCAAAAGTAATGCTCCTTAAAGCTGAAGTGTGTCAATGAAATTGCAAAAATAATTACTATGTTTGAGCAGCTTTCCAGAAGACTCCAATCTGCAATAAGTAGTCCAAACCGATAGTCCCGTCCCTGACGTGTGCCATTGGTTGAGCCAATGTTGGGCTGTTTGGGAAAGCAACCTGTATATTTGGGGTGTGCAGAACTACATATTTTCAATATTAACTAGTTGGTTGACTATCAACTTAATCGTGTTTAATAGTGGAATTTGTGATGAATAATTAACTAAATTAATTGTTTTGATTCACCTCGTTTGGGTCGTGGCTCAGAACTCTTATGAAGGATTTTATGAAATCCCTATGAAAAAATGTATGCGAAAAATACTTCCAAAACCAAGATGGCTTAAAAAAAGTGGGCGGGCAGGGCAGCGCTTGTCGACCATTATGACATATCCATCCATTTTAACATTAAAATAAATACACACTTCAGCTTTAAATGTGTATATTGCTAGATCAGTTAGTTGATGAACAGACAAGAACAACTCTTTATTTTTTTTTTGTTTTCCCACAGCAAGCCAATCACCCACAGACACTCATCAAACCTGGACAGACCTTTTCTGCAAAGGTTGTTGGGACTAGTACGAAAAGGCCTCTTCGACTTTCCCTTTCACTGACAGGTAATACTTGTAGATTTATCTAAACTCATGACTGTTGTTATATACAATACTAAATGAAAAAAATTACCAGCTCAAGCCTCCATATTTGTTCTCTATTTCTTGTCATAACAAATATTGAGTCATGCTGCCGTTTGTCACCCTTTTGTCATCATGAGACACTTTGCAGTCCTCCCTCGGGTCTATTTAGCATTTCCTGTGTGTTGCCTTTGCTGTAGGGACCTACAAGCTGGAGAAAGGATCGGTCGCCATGGCGATTATTTGGAAAGTCGAGCCCAAAGGACTGATGCTCAAACTCCCATTTGGGAATTCGGGTTTTGCGTCAGTATTGGATCTCTCGGATTCATACACAGACAATCCACTGGAGCCCTACAAAGAGAACCAAGTCGTTCGGTGAGTCTCGTCTGAGCGTGACCTAGTTAGTCATTTACACATTTTTGTCCATTTTTAAAAGTGGGAAGTTTGTGATTACTTACGTTTAAATGTGTGTTTGTCTTTTTTTAGGTGCTGTGTTATCAATGACGATGATAAGAAATTCAATGTGTCATTGCGTCCCTCCAGGTACTCAAACAAGTGTCAATTCGAAATCAGATCAAACTTGATATAAATACAGTTATCTACAAATACCAGTAATTCCTTTTATGTAATGGTGAGGCTTAGGTAGGGTGACAAGACAGTCTGAGGCATGCTTGTGTTTTATTGGCCGCCATCTGACAAGTAACATATCTAATAATAGGAAAAATATCTGATGGATATTAGTCATGATGGTTCAGTAGTCAATTAGTCATCCACTGAATAATCGATGTGTGAGGTCCGATCATCTACAAGTGTGCATTCTCCACCATTCCATCTTCAGCCTGTCCCGATGTTATTTATCATGACCGTCTGGTCAACCTGAGCTAGTGTTTTCTTTCATTTGTATGTCTAAATGTAAAATGATATGAAACAATAATCAATTCCACACACTACACATGTTTTGTATTTGCAGGATTCATATGGGCCAACAAAAGAAAGTTACAGACCCAGAAATTGAATCTGTTTCCGAGATAAAGGAGGGTCAGATTATCAGAGGATATGTCAAGTGTGTTGGAAATAAAGGCATATTTGTGAGGTAAAATATATCGTGGTGCACATGCACAATATTGTCATTTTGAATGAAGCCATTCTAGTGACATGAGTTTATTTGAGTCGAAAGTATATTTTTCTTTTATGAAAGGTTATCACGGACCATCACAGGACGGGTTATGTTACAGCATGCTACAAATTACTTCATGAATGACCTAAACATGATTTCCGAACACGTCACTGAGAATGCATTGGTGACTGCCAAGGTTCTAAGGTATGTGTGGCACAATACAGCAAAAAAATATTGTTTATCATTAAAGGTTAAAATGTAATTGTTTAAGGAAAAGTGCAGATTTTTTTATGCTTTTTACATGTTTTACATCATTTTTAGAACCTTGAAGTTTTTCTGCGTTTTTGATCCCTATTAGATTACACCATTTTCAAATCCACACAAGAGGATTTACACATTTCTTTTAGAAAGTTACTTAAAACATTTCAGCGTTTTTAGATACCTACCAAAAGTTTACACCATTTTTAGATCTCATGAAGAAGTTTTCCACTATTTCATATCCCTACTAGTAGTTAAGATACATTCTAGACATTTCACTCTATTCCCTACTTGGTTCCAGCATTTTTAGGACTTTTCATAACACACATAGTTTCAAAGCAGCTTTACAGAAAATTATGCTTTAAGACATTATTACTATCTTACAGCTTTTTCTATTAGTCATAATAGTGTGGTTTAATAAAAAACATGATGGTAAATTGTGCCTTAAAATAAATAATAAAATAAATAAGTAAATTATATTTATACCCCCAGTGAAGCAAGCTTAAGGCGATTGTGGCAAGGAACATCAAAACTCCATAAGATGTTGGTTAATGGGAGAAAAATTACCTTGGGGAAACCAGACTCACTGTGGGGGCCAGTTCCCCTCTGGCTAAACAGCCTGAATATATGTGCTTTATCTGCAGTTATTCATACAATCACTAATATCAATAGCGTTTCAAATTTGGAAGTGATAAAGGAAACGGTGTTTCTCGGAGCACAGGCAGGGATATATAAATAATCCACTCACTGTTAAGATGTGCAATTTTAGCGGCAAAGCAAAGTTTCAAGCATCCAGAGCACAAGAAACTGATGAGAAAATCTCTGATGAAATGCCGCTGTGCTCCGGTTTATATGTCCGTGATGACGCACGCATCAGGAGCGGAGCATCAAGTGCCATCTGCCGGTAGACTGCCGTGATTTTAATCCTCACACATGAGGTGTTCCCATAGCGTCGGCTACTGACGCAGTGTTGAAGTGATCGAAGAAGTTTGAAAAAGTCTAGCTTGGTCACACTGCAGAACACATTGTAGTCTTAAACGAACCTCTCTATTTTCTTAAGCGATGTTCCTTAAGAAATTTCATGTGGTTTTTAATTTTCCTGTATTTTGTTCTTATAAATGAATACAAATTTATGTTTGTAAATGTATTTCTCTCCCGATCAGTGTGAGCACTGAGAACAGCAAAGTGGAGCTGTCCTTGCTGTCAGAGGACACTGGAAAGCCAGATATACTTCCAGAATCCCTTGGTTTGGAACAGCGACTGAAGGGAGTGGACAAAGAGAAACGGGACAAGAGATCTAATAAAAGAAAGCGCACTCCTCCTGAGAGCCAGGTTAAGAGTGTGTGTGTGTGTTTGAGTGTTTGACAAGACGTTATCCTGTAAAAAAAATTGAACTGACCTTGCTTTATATCCCTGTAGCAACAAGATAATGAGAAAGTTGGACAGAAGATTAAGGCTTGCACAGGGAAGGAAGAAAGCGTGCAAGAGAAGAAAAGGATAAAAACTGAAGTAAAATCAGAAGACAGTGACAGTGGCGTAGAGGTGTTTTTCAGAGAAAAGGAAACCGAAATTAAAAAAGAGAGCGTACAGGTAAAGATGATTCTTTTATTTTATTTGTTAGACCTCATAAATCATCATTGTAATAAATCAATAACATTGGGGAAAATCTAAAATGTTTTTAATATTATTATTTTCTTTTTTTTGACAATGTTAAAGAGAAATCAAGTATATTTGTGCAACTTGTTTTTCTGAATTGTCTTGTCAAGGAATTGTTTGTTAGGGAATATATATATATAACATTTGTGCTCTCAATATTTAGGATGAGCATGAGGAAAACAATCCTAAATGTCCCGCAAGGCTGCAGATAGCATCTGGCTTTTCCTGGTACAGCACACTGAGCTCTTTAACTCCCGCAATCAAAGTAGAAGACACCCATGATAGTGACGATGAAGAGGAAGTTAAAAACAAGGTCAGAAGCATCTTCTAACACATGTGCCATGCATGTATGAAATCAAGAGCAGAAGAGTTATCTCTAAACACACTTTTTTTTCCTCCGCAGCCTGTTAAGAAGTCCCGTAAAGAGCTTCATCAGGAGCAGAAGAACGCGGAGCAGCAGCTCAGCAAGCGTGAGGTGGAGCTTATGGACCCATCTGTACGGCCGGACAACACAGGGGCGTTTGAGCGTCTGCTCCTCTCGTCTCCCGACAGCTCCCTGCTCTGGCTGCAGTACATGGCCTTCCATCTGCAGGCCACACAGATCGAGCAGGCACGAGCCGTCGCAGAGAGAGCCCTCAAAACCATCTCATTTAGGTGAAAAGAGACAGACACAGATGGAATTGGTTGGAATAGATCAAAATGTGTTGATGCGTTATTTTAGTGTGTAAACGGCAGGGTTCTCACAGTGATGGAACACTAAGAAAGATAAAAAAAGGCCTGGAATTGTCCATTACTCATTTCTAGTTTTCCTCTGGTGTAGAAATATCTCATTAGCTAGATATTGCTCTTGTGTAGAGTAAGGGACCGTTCAGACCGAGCGCGTCCTTGCGCTAAAAACAATCTAGATGCAGTGCAAAGTATAGAACAAGTTCCAGGTGTCTTAAAGGTGGAGTAAGCGATTCCTGAGAAAGACTGTTGATATTTTAACTCAACAGCCAATAAACACACCCCTCACTTCAGTGCTCCTTTAGAAGCTCCGCCCCCTATTAATGCACGCTTTTAAAAGTTGCCATTCTTTTTAACCTTTGTCTAAAAACGCGGCGGTCCCACTCGAGATGCTGAAAAAACAGCAAGACGCTGGGTAACGGTCAAAGACGTCTGTCTTGCATATATTAACATGGAACAAAAATGGAAAAATGGCGCAGACAAATGGAAAAATCCATTCAGTGTGAACCGCCCCAAAAATGTGCTCACATATTATAGTCCAATTTCTGAGAGATTTGTTCTTTTGAGTCAAAGATGATTCAAAATGGCTCAAAAATCGGTTTGAATGATTAATTAGCGAACTGGTTTGATTCAAAATAATTTTGAAAAATCTGTATCCAGTAATCACAAACTGCTGGAAAGGTCACGGACAAGTCATGTGATTTCGTTGTGAACCGTTTCGTGCAACACAGCGCAACGGTCAAAGACCACTGATGGTAAAAGAACGGTCAAAGAGAGGTCATGGCAAGGTCGAGGAATTTCAGTGCTCAAAAAGCGTGGGAACCCTGGTTCCAGGTGTGGAAATGTTGTGTTCTTTTTAAGGAATTGGTCTGAATTAGTGAATCGGTCTGAATCAAAATGTTTTTTACAAATCTGTATCTAGGTAACACCTGGAAAAGTCATGTAATTTCATTGGTCAAAATGTTCTAGAGAGGTATAGAATTTTGTCACATGTTAAGATTAACCAGTTTACTTCATTGTTTTAGAGAGGAACAGGAGAAGCTGAATGTGTGGGTGGCCATGCTCAATCTGGAGAACATGTACGGCACAGAAGAGAATTTGCAGAAGGTCTTTGAACGGGCCACTCAGTACTGTGAACCTCTGCCTGTGTACCAACAGCTGGCCGACATTTACGCCAAGTCGGACAAAATCAAAGTGAGAATTTTTGCCTAATGACTTGAGATCAGTTTGGTTGTTAGTAGAGATGCTGATAATCATTAAAGGATAGTTATTTTTGTGCTGTACTGTGCAGAAGTTTTAGGCACTTGTGAAAAATGCTGTAAAGTGAGGATATTTTACTTGCTGAAAGTGGTCAGACATCAGAACAGTAATGTAAAAGGTGGCAAATCACTTACCTATTTATTTTGAAACATGCTATAAAGTAAATAAGAAAATAATTATACTGTTTTAATTTGAATAAACAACCCCTCATGTAATCTGCTTCCAATATCTAATATTGACCAATACTGAACTTTGTAGGAGGCAGAGAGTCTTTATAAAACCATGGTAAAACGCTTCAAGCAGGAGAAAGCTGTTTATCAGAGTTACGGCGCCTTCCTGCTACGCCAAGGCCAGAGCGATGCTGCCAATGCCCTTCTACAGAGGGCGCTGCAGAGTCTGTCCAGTAAAGAACGTAAGTGCCAACTACATATCATTCTTGCCTTGTACATATCGTGTATGTTTTTTTAAATCGATTTGTAGAATTGAGTTGTTTAATATTTCCTTACTATAATGGATGCCGAAATAGAGGTTAGAGGTCGACCGATTGTGGATTTTGCCAATACCGATAACTAAGGTGATGGAAAAGGCCGACAGCCAATAGTTTTTTTTTTAGCGATTTATAGAATGATCAAACTGTTCTTAGTCTTTCCTTACTATGATTTGCACATACATTAAGGCCAAAATTCATAAAATCCCAAAAGCAGCTTTGTATGTGTGTGTATGTGTGTGTGTGTGTGTATATATATATATATATATATATATATATATATATATATATATTATTCAGACAATATGATGTTGGAGGCAAGATGTATTTGCTGATTATCTAATGGAAAAAAAAAAATCTGTATTGAAGTGAAGATATAAATGCGAATATTGTCAATGATGAAAGATTTAGATACAGCAAATCCCCACATAATTGTTAGTCACAAACAATATAAAAATCGACAGTTCCAAAAAATAAACATCGGTACCAATTAATCAGTAAAACATATATATCGTCTGCCTCTAGAGCATAGCGCCAATGCCAACACCAAGATTTTCTATTAGCAGGTTATGTGATCTTTCCTTGTTCCCTTTTCCAGATGTAGACTTGATCAGCAAATTTGCCCGTTTGGAGTTTCAGTACGGGAATACTGAGAAAGCCAAATCCATGTTTGACAAGGTCCTGAGCACCTACCCCAAACGTACAGACCTGTGGTCTGTGTTCATAGATCTGATGGTGAAGCATGGCTCTCAGAAGGAAGTGAGGTAAGCACACCATGAAGGCTGCGTCTAGAATAAGTGGAATTTATCAGTGTTGGCGAAGCTACTTTGAAACCGTATCTTCCCAAGCTACTCATAACTTTTAGATGAACTACTCCCCAACATTGGAAATGAGTTTTAGGATTTTACTCTATAGTCCATATAATAAATTCTTAAAAATGATATTAACCCATTTAATCAAATCCCATATAATCGGATGCATTGCTTGCTTTTTTTTTTTCTAAACAACTTCTTTTCATTGTTCTCTTCAGAGAGCTGTTTGATCGTGTGATCCACCTTAGCGTTTCGGTAAAGAAGATCAAGTTTTTCTTCAAGCGTTACCTGGAGTATGAAAAGAAGTGCGGCACACCTGAGAACATCCAGGCGGTCAAACGTAAAGCTCTGGAATACGTGGAGTCCAAAGGAGCAGAAGCCGCCAACTAGAACCATCTGATATTTTTCTTTATCATTAAATTCAGACCTTGGTGTGCACTATGAGGAACTAACCTATTAGAAATTTGTCCCCGAGTCTTTCATCATTGTGTTTATTTGCCGCCTCCTACACCTTTGGCTATTTATATATGTCTAGAGATGCACAAAGTTGTCACCGTGTTTGTTTCAGAACTCTGGGCCAGATTTCCTGAAGCAGTAGGTTTATGATTAAAATCACTTTGACATGCATCCCATTATATCAATGAATGGATCATAAATTGTCTCTGCCAATCAGTGTTTGTATTTGACATAATTGATGGTTATTGGAGAAAAAATAATCCAAAATTGTGTTTTGCATTTGACTCATTGTAGAGATGTTTAAAAGATCAACTTAAGCTACTAAACACTTTCCATCAGATATCAAGTGAAATAAGTCTATTTCACTGATTTTCTTTTTCAGACTTTGTAAAAACAAATAAGACTGCTGCAATGATATAAAGGCATTCAAATTTTTTAATAAAAATTCTGCAGTTTAAAGTGTCCACATTTATTTTTTTTATTTTTCAAATTACATTGTCTGCATAACAACTTAGTGAAATATTTTATAAAAATCAATTATTATTATTTTACTCCGTATTGGTGATAATTTTGTGACTTCAGAAAACAATGGCCGTCTATGGGAAAATCTCTTTAAGGAAATGTTTCTTTGAGGTAAATTGTGTGAATTAATCTACATACGACATTCATTATGCAATTTGTTTTCCCACCAAAATTATTGATGGAGTTCAAAGTCAGTTTATATTTTGTGTAGGGTTTTTCTTTACATTTTTAATAAAAAAGATGAGTATTTCATTTTCTGTAAACAAACTTTGCAATTCTGCTTGGCTAGTTCTTTAAATCGCACATTTTCAAATTTGGCTTCAGAATATTCCTCAATATTTCAAGAATAATAAAAAAATGAAGGTTGAACACATAACTATGATATTTAATTCAAAAACAAACAATAGAAAATAATAAAAGGTAAACAACTCAAGCAATGAACACAATATTGGATAAGACCTGCTGGTCACTGATTTTATATATATATATATTTATATATATATATATATATATATATATATATATATATATATATTATATATATAATCAATTTCATTATGGACTACACACAATCTTCATAAAGACCTGTAGTACCAGTCAAATAGTGAGCGTACTACACCAACACCCTATATGTATCAGTCCTTTTAAGTTTCATTGCCAAAGTTCAATGTTTTCTTTCATTGTTTGGTTGTTTGATCCCCTGAGGCAAACTCTTGAGACATTTACCTCTCATTTTGACATCCATTACTGAGCATGCATGTTGTGTTGCTCTCTTTAGAACCTCAGCACGATACTAATGGGGCTTTTCCACTGCACGGTTTGAGCACGACTCTGCTCAATTTTTGGGGGATTTCCACTGTGATAGTACCTGGTACCTGATACTTTATTTAGTACCACCTCGGTCGAGGTTCCAAGCGAGCCGAGTCGATACTAAATGTGATGTCAAAATCCTGCAGATCACTGATTGGTCAGGGAGAATCGTCACTACCAGCGTCACTGGATTTCTGACACTTGACCTCAACCCGCTAGTTTTAAAGTTAGCAACAGCGATAACAGTATCATTCATTCACGTGACTTTAGAATTGTGAAAAAAGAAATGGATGTTCCCAAAACCTCACCGTGGTCAATAAATGAGGTGCAGGCGGTCCACTCGTTAGCGATGAGCAAAATGAAAAAGTCTCTCAGGAAGTGTCTCAGCTGTTGGCCGCACACGGCTACCACCGGACCTACTAACAGTGTAGGGAAAAGTAAAAAATTAAAAGTGACTACAGAACCATCAAGGAAAAGTGGAAGTGGTTCGACGAAATGGACGCTTTCTAAACCGGCGAGCAATCGGAGGGAGAGCGCCCTGGACTCCATGATGGAGGATGGTACGTTTTGTTACGTTAACTCTATACTCTGCTTGAAAGCTTCACTTTATTTAGTGGACCAGCTACTGGAAGCTTCTAAAACAACCAGGCCAATTTAACTGTTACACTTGTGTAAAATCACCATGCAACAACTGCTTTATGCAGCACAATGAGCTAGTAGCTAACAGCTAGCGGTTGTGTTATTGTTTTGGTTAGTTTGTGTTGTGTTTAAGATGATGTCACGGCAGTAGAGCCGGCGCAACTATGACGATCATCCTATAATCCCACCCACGTTGAGGGGTACTAAACTGCAGTGGAAATGCAAGCTTAGAAAAGTAAAGCGAGTAGAGTTGAAGTGAGTCGAACCGTAACAAGCAGTGGAAAAGTGCCATAAGAGAATATTGTGGCACAATATTTAGGAGATTATTCTTATGTTTTGGCTACTGGCAATATGGTACTTATTCACTAGTGCAGGCTGCTCTTGTTGTCCTGATGTGTCCTTTGTGGCAGTATATATAAGTGGCTATGGAGAGCCTTGGCAGATAATATATGTTCCAATGTTTGCAGAACTAGAGAGTTTTAATCTGGCCATGGGCCATACAGTTTTTGGGGTCACACTTCTTCGGGGTCCTGAAGCCCCTCCGCTCCTCGTGGAGTGTCGGCACTCTGTAGACGCATTATGGGTTTATTGCACATCGGGCAGACGCTGCGGATCTCAAGCCATTTTAGCAGGCACCTGCAAGTTACGTTGAAATAACAGAACACAAGATAAAACATTTTAGAAATAGCATTGCAATAGGGCGCAACATTTTTTCAGCTGTCTTGGTTCCAATAGTATTTTTCACATTCATTTTTACCACAGGAATGTCATAAAATACTTTGTAAAAGAGTTCTAAGACATGAACCAAATCAACTAAACTCAGCAAAAAAAAGAAAAGTCCCTTTTTCGAGACACTGTATTTAAAAGATAATTTTATACAATTCCAAATAACTTTACAGATCTTTATTGTAAAGGGTTTAAACAAGGTTTCCATGATTGTTCAATGAACCATAAACAATTAATGAACATGCACCTGTGGAACGGTCGTAAAGACACTAACAGCTTACAGACGGTAAGCAATTAAGGTCATAGTTATAAAAACACAGGACACAAAAAGACCTTTCTACTGACTCAGAAAAACACCAAAAGAAAGATGCCCAGGGTCCCTGCTCATCTGGGTGAACATGCCTTAGGCATGCTGTATGGAGGCATGAGGACTGCAGATGTGGCCAGGGCAATAAATTGCCTAAGAGAGTGCTACAGGGAGACAGGAAGGACAGCTGATAATCCTTGCCATGGCAGACCACGTGTAACAACATCCGCAAAGGATCGGTACATCCGAATATCACACGTGCGGGACAGGTACAGGATTGCAACAACAACAACTGCCCGGGTTACACCAGGAATGCACAATCCCTCCATCAGTGCTCGGACTGTCCACATAGGCTGAGAGAGGCTGAACTGAAGGCTTGTAGGCCTGTTGTAAGGCAGGTCCTTACCAGACATCACCAGCAACAATATTGCATATGGGCAAAAACCCACCTTCGCTGGGCCAGACAGGACTGGCTCTTCACTGATGAGTCACGGTTTCATCTCACCAGGGGTGATGGTCGGACTCGTGTTTATCGTAGAAGGAATGAGTGTTACGCAGAGGCCTGTGCTCTGGAGCGGGATCGATTTACAGGTGGAAGGTCCGGCATGGTCTGGGGCGGTGCGTCACAGCATCATCGGACTGAGCTTGTTTTCATTACAATCTCAACGCTGTGCATTACAGGGAAGACATCCTCCTCCCTCGTGTGGTACCCTTCCTGCAGGTTCATCCTAGCATGACAATGCCACCAGCCATTCAGCTCATTCTGTGCGTGACTTCCTGTAATACAGGAATGTCAGTGTTCTGCCATGGCCAGCCAAGAGCACAAATCTCAATCCCATTGAGCACATCTGGGACCTGTTGGATCGGCGGGTGAGGACTAGGGCCATTCACCCCAGAAATGTCCAGGAACTCGCAAGTGCCTTGGTGGAAGAGTGGGGTAACCTCTCACAGCAAGAACTGGCAAATCTGGTGCAGTCCATGAGGAGGAGATGCACAAAAGTAGTTGAAAGTGAGAGGACGTTCCTTTATTTGCTGAGTTTAGCTCCAGTGTGAATCACAACAAACTTTGCTTTGAACCACACGCATGTAATGGCTTTTATGAAGGAATTAACTAAGAAGTTACCCATGAAGCAGTGTGAATTTCATGATTGAAATAAACAATGTACAAATATAAAACTACTGATTCAGAGTTGTTTACATAAGTATAGAAACAATACATTTTAAATTTATTGCCAAATATTTAGTAATACAAATTTGTATAAGTAGTTTCAGAGTGTATGGAGACACTCAGTTCATCATGGGAGTGGACGGTCACTGCTGAGCACTTCTTCATTAAATTAATGAAACAACAAATCAATCAAAATTTATAGCACTGCAAAAATTATTTATCCTAGAGTCCAAAAACATCTCTGAACAAATAAAACATAATAATTGTACATAAGAACTAATTACATGCACATGCTTTCTCTCAAAAGCATGCAGACATGTGTAATGAGATCTCATTCAGTTCCATTCTGTGTCATTTGAGCCATCATTGAGTCAGTGTCATGTACTTGGCGCCATCTCCTTTTAGTCATATGTAATTACAGAGAATGATCCTCTCTGCCCATATTTGGATGACTTCCAGCACTAGTTGAGCGATTGAATCCTAATACGATTGGTTTAACATTCCATGATGCTGGACAACATACTACAATACATAATTTCAGATGAAGTCATCTGATCCAGGAAATCTAACATGTTTTATCCAGATAGCACACATATGTGCTGTGTACACATTGTGCTTCGTGTGGATTACCAACTGATCTATGCAGCCATTTATGTTGTGTTTGGCCTCGTTTTAACAGGAAATCACCTATTCTAAGTAATGTGGGTATGTGCAGTTTCATCTTCAAGTAAAACAAACAGGCGTGTTGTATTCTACACTTTGAGAGCTTTCCTATGACACGTGGCTATTTGATCAGTTTGATATTTGTACCGATTATATTAATATGTATTATGTATAATATGTATTATTAATAAATTAGCAAACGAAACACTTCTGATTTTTCTGCAAATTTCAAAGCATTTTTTTTTTTGGTTAGAGTGCCTACATGCATTATTAAGTGCAGCTTATAAGCTAAGATATATAATAGAGACAGATAATAACTGTAGTTATTAATATTTTTATTATAATTTTTTCTCAGCAGGCCCGTTAAAGGTTTAAAAGTTATCATTAAATATGAATTCCCCTGTGAAGAAAATTAATGGAATTTTATTTCCGGAACCCGGTTGTTGTGCTCTATCGCCTACATTTACATTTTCTCAAGAAAATGTGAGTAGTGTTTGCCCATGCAAAAGTTGCTGCCATAATGCTAGGGTGTTGCTTTGCGGTTGCAATGGCATTCTGAGTAATCCCTAGATATGGATCACTCTAGAGTACACTAGCAGTTAGATGGCCTTAAAGCTAACAGGTAGGCACAAAAAAAAAAAATCTTGATTTAAAAATGGTCAAACTCCATGAATTTTGATCTATGGAGGTCTTAAATAAACAACCATGTAAGGGGTGGGGAAACTTCTGCAGAATTTAGATTCCAGACATGCCTAGGCATAAGCAAATGTGACATGTCTCCAATGAATAAACACTTGTCTACCAGTACAACTCACTTCTTATGAAAGGTGTGTGAACACGGGCACACGCCCAGTTCATCTCTGGTCTTGAATTCCTCTAGACATACAGCACAGGGTTGCTGCATCATACAAAAGAGAAAACAATTTTAATCTCTTACTTTTACACACACACACACACACACACACACACACACACACACACACACAAATTGAACACGGACCCAAAAATGGAAATTACGTCACAACATTTCTTTTAATTATTGTAAAATATCAGTTTAAAAAAAATTGGGATGCCATGCAAAGACATAAATAAATTTGACTTTATGGTGGATATTCCCCAGATCGCACACATTCATCAGTCAGACGTCTATTTAACGTGTGTGTTTACATCTGCAAAACGTATTTTTTTTAGGTTGTTTGCTCATCTGCAATACGCCTATAAGACATTTCCTCTCGGATGTCAGTAAGACATTCAGCAGTTGTCTTAAAAATGTTTATGATTTAGAAAGTTTGTAAATCTGATCTTTTTAAGATGTTTAGCAGATGTTGTTTAGATTGTGATGCTTTTCAGATGAAACACTTTTAAACAGACATCTCGGAGATGTATGTGTGCTCTCTGGGTCCAAATAAGGTGTTTATATGCCAAAACATCTGATTAATATATGTATATGCCAACTCTTATTTGGATTTAATGATCTTTAATCCAGTTATGTTAATGTGTTTACATGACACTAACATAATTAGTTTGATTATAACTTCTGATTATAACTTTCATGTCTGTTTTCATTATGCAGCTCACCAGATGGTAGAGAGCACCAGATTCCCTCCTCTTATTCGTATTTGATTGTTTATACTTTATACTGGCCTTGTCTAGTTTAATAATTCAACTCTGTTATGTTGATAAAAATATTGTTCTTGGCAAAAAGCACAAGAATACTCTCTGTAAATAATATGGTGTGGTCTTGTGATATTTGCTAGGTCATTATTCAACATTTTTACACTGCTCTTCAACCCTGTAACATTCAACCCCCAATCATTCTGAATGCTAATAGGGTTAACACCTCTTTCGTGATTTGAAAGAGAAATACCATGGGTAAGCATTTTATTTAATTTTTTCAGTTATATTGTGTTTAGCACACCAGTTTGACACTACCATAATTGTTCGGTTATCTATTTAAATTATAAGTATTTACATACCAAACTGACTTTGATGGAGTTGAAATAATGTAGCTCTGAAGGGTTAGGCATGGGGTTAGTAACGATAAATATCTATTGCCACTTTTCAAAGCTGTAAAAACATATTTTGGATTGGGGTAATATATTAATATTACAAAACAATAATTGTTTATCATTAATATAATTATTGCCGGGACACATCCCACTATGGTGGTCCCCCAATGTCTACTACAGTAGTTAAGACTCTGCTCTTTTGGGCCTTAGGTGGAGTAATTTGATTTATTGTTAGTTCAGCAGTAACCTTTGTAAATTAATAGATAAAAAAGCATAAATGGCACCGTTTCCTGAGCATGACCCATGTGTAAATGAAGAAATACATCAGACAGACAGACAAGACGTACCTCATACAAACAACCAGCCACAGTGTCAAAATATAAACGTACAACTTGAGCAAATGTTTTCCAAAACTTACTCCCAGCAGGCTCATCTTCTTTCCAGCACCTTTTAACACCACCTACAAAATGAAATACAAATATGTCTTTCTTTATTTGCAACCACCAACCAACATATAAATTGAGATTTTCATGCACAATCTAGAGTTTACTCAGAATGGTGCCAAAAACAAAAAACTTCCAGTGATTGGCAGTTCTGCAGACGATAACACTTTGATGATGAGAGAGATCAATGGAGAAGTTCTAGACTGGTTCGAGCTGACAGAAAGGCTACGGTAACTCAGGTAACCACTCTGTACAATTGTAGTGAGCAGAATAGCATCTCAGAACACACAACGCATTGAACCTTGAGGCGGATGGGCTACAACAGCAGAAGACCACATTGGGCACTTTATTAGAACCATAGTGTTCCTAATAAAGTGCTCAGTGAGTGTATATTATATACTATATATTATTATATACTGTTAGTATATAAAACATTATATATGGTATTAATGTACCTTAGAGTACCATGAAAATACCATAGTATAGGAGGTATTTGCATGGTAGTACAAGGTGGTTCTTTTTGGTACTTTCCTGCGAGTGTCTGTCATGTGTTTCTCTTTGAATGTTGCACATCTTGTGTCATGCTTGTATGCTGACTATTTATAGGTGAATTATATCATGAAGGTCATCTGTTAGACTGGATTTCATCACCACGCTGGCAAGCTTGATGCTATATTTATATTTAACAGTAAATACAGTGTAACCGTATATAGTATATGTATAGAGCTGTTGAGCCATGACGTCACTTTGTAGGCGAATAATTGGCTTTTTCGATATATGAGTAAAATAAGGACTGGTAGACATATGGGGCTTTTCCACTGCACGGTACAACTCGACTCTGCTCACTTTTTGGGGGTTTTCCACTGTGGATAGTACCTGGTACCTGATACTTTTTTTTAGTACCACCTCGGTTGAGGTTCCAATCGAGCCGTGCCGATACTAAATTGGTCAGGGAGAATCGTCACTTCCAGTATCACTGGACCCTGGACTCAGCCATGATGGAGGATGGTATGTTTTTTTATGTTAACTCTATAATCTGCTGGAAAGCTTCACTTTATTTTGTTGACAGCTACTGGAAAGCTTGCTTCTAAAACAACCAGGCCAGTTTAACTGTTACACTTGTGTAAAATCACCATGCAACAACTGCTTTATGCAGCACAATGAGCTAGTAGCTAACAGCTAGCGGTTGTGTTATTGTTTTGGTCAGTTTGTGTCGTGTTTAAGATGATTGTCAAGGCAGTAAAGGCAGCGCAACTATGACGATCATCCTATAATCCTGCCCACGTTGAGGGGCACTAAACTGCAGTGGAAATGCAAGCTCAGAAATGTAAAGCGAGTCGAGTTGAGGCGGGTCGAACCGTAACGTGCAGTGGAAAAGTTCCTATAATGTGAACAAACTTCACATACTTCATACTTCAAACATAACATTTTAAGGCACAGTGTTTTTTAAAAAAAAAAATTACGTTTCTAACAAGTTGCTAAATAAGGACTACAAATACCACAAGCATGTGAATGTTCGTGTCATGAAAGTTGTAGTCCTTATATAGCAACTATAACCTGAACAGCTCTATTGTTGTAGACCCACCTCATTGTAGCTGTACTGCTCCCTTGTGCTTTGCTGTTTCAACCTATAGAAGATGAAAAAAAATTATTGAAAAAAAGCTCCACACTTCCTGAGTTAGTGTGCATGCAAGTTAAACTGCAACAGCTGTTGTGTAAGATGTTGTGAATGTTTAAATTATTTTGCAGCACCATTTCCTCTATAATTCCCCCCCCCCCCCCCTTCTCTCTCTCTCTCTCTCTCTCTCTCATGTACAGTGGCCTCAAAGTATCTGTACACTTGAGCAACAATTTATGTATGAATGTCAGTGCATTATACAAGACAATATGACAAAATATAACAGCAATATGAGTGCCATTTTTAAAGGTACAGTACAACATTTCAAGCAAAATATTTCACAGAAAAGTTTAATCTTCTAAAACAACAGATACATTATTCTAAATTAGGACAAGAAAATACGAATACTTTTTGGTAGTTAAATGTTAATGGAACTTGATATGAAATCTGTACAAGTTAGCTCTGAGAAAAGGTCCATCATTGGTTCGATATTTTGTGTCCATGTACTTTTTAGGGCCACTTTACATAAAATAATCTAGATAACCCTTTTAAATGTTCTGTGCATATGATTGTACACTGGCAGGACCAGTGGTTTGATGTGTGTAAGATGTATGAGCAGAGATTGTGTGTGTGTGGCATGTGTTCTTGCCTGAACAGATAGCAGCAGAAGAGTACGCCGAGCATGAAGATGAACATGCCTATGCCCAGAACAATGACATACATGTTGAGCGGAAGGCGGTAGATGTCGTCTTCTGACAAATCACAGTCTGAATGCTGCAGTCCTAGACCACAGAGGAAGCCTACACACAAACAAAAACATTTAAAGGAACAATTCACCCAAAAATTTAAATTCTGTAATCATTTACTCACTCTCATATTGATCCAAGCCTGTATGACAAAAGGAGAAATTGCAAAGTATGTACTGTTTTTTTTCTACATTCAAATACAGTGAATCGAAAAGGTTGTGGATTCATTCAAAATATGCAGCGTCCCCTCAGCCAGACCACTGTGCCCCCCTCTGTCATATTATTGTATTTGAGACCATTTTAATAATGTAGTTATTATCTTTTCAATTAGTTTGACTTTTTTTGACAGCCTGAATATTCAACTCGATTGTAAAATGAATTAAATAAAGCAAATTCATTCTTAAACGATTTGTGGCGAGTACTCGAACGTTTCAGGTGAAAGGTGACTATCCCTCCTCTTAATTAGAAATATGCTGTCTGCCATATCATTCAGTCAGAGGCTCAAAGGCTAAAAGAAGAAAATGGATTTAAGAAAACAAGAGGATTAACACGAGCACACGGCATGAACCGTTGTTGTAATTGCGAGTCCAGCGATTTACTATATCTATCGCTGTGTTTTGCTTCGATTATAACATGGGTCTGTTGAATGCTTGATTCTGATTGGTTGTCGGACGTTCTAAGGCTATGAAGTAGTTCCAGGTCTTGACCGCATAACGGTTCCATATCACTTCACCAAATGATTTCAGTTATTTCAAAGAGCCGCACAGGCTACCGCAACCAAATAACCAATTAAAACAAATACACTGGTTAAGTAAATCGGATAAGAATGACAAACAATGTTTATAATATCCTACATTTATTTCAATATGAATGAAAAACATCCTTGGGCTCTCTCCTCTCTCTCTCTTTCACTCTCTCTCCTCTCTCTCTCTCTCTCTCTCTCCTCTCTCTCTCACTCTCTCTCTCCTCTCTCTCTCTCCTCTCTCTCCTCTCTCTTTCACTCTCTCTCTCTCTCCTCTCTCTTTCACTCTCTCTCTCTCTCCTCTCTCTTTCACTCTCTCTCCTCTCTCTTTCACTCTCTCTCTCTCTCTCTCTCTCCTCTCTCTCTCACTCTCTCTCCTCTCTCTCTCTCCTCTCTCTCCTCTCTCTTTCACTCTCACTCCTCTCTCTTTCACTCTCTCTCTCTCTCTCCTCTCTCTCTCACTCTCTCTCTCCTCTCTCTCTCTCCTCTCTCTCCTCTCTCTTTCACTCTCACTCTCTCTCCTCTCTCTTTCACTCTCTCTCCTCTCTCTTTCACTCTCTCTCCTCTCTCTCTCTCACTCTCTCTCCTCTCTCTCTCTCCTCTCTCTCCTCTCTCTTTCACTCTCTCTCTCCTCTCTCTTTCACTCTCTCTCCTCTCTCTTTCTCCTCTCTCTCTCTTTCACTCTCTCTCCTCTCTCTTTCACTCTCTCTCTCTCTCTCCTCTCTCTTTCACTCTTTCACTCTCTCTCCTCTCTCTTTCACTCTCTCTCTCCTCTCTCTTCTCTCTCTCCTCTCTCTTTCACTCTCTCTCTCTCTCCTCTCTCTTTCACTCTCTCTCTCTCCTCTCTCTTTCACTCTTTCACTCTCTCTCTCCTCTCTCTTTCACTCTCTCTCCTCTCTCTTTCACTCTCTCTCTCTTTCACTCTTTCACTCTCTCTCCTCTCTCTTTCTTTCTCTCTCCTCTCTCTTTCACTCTCTTTCACTCTCTCTCCTCTCTCTTTCACTCTTTCAATCTCTCTCCTCTCAATTCAATTCAAATGAGATTTATTGGCAAAGCATTTATATGAGCATGAAAAATAAAAGTAGAACAAATTCTGTATTGAACAAGTGTGGGAAAAACAGGGAAAAAATGAATAAATAAAATAAACAGTGTATATACTTTCAGTGGTGTTTGTGTGTGTGTGCAAGAGTTTCTCTGTGAGTGAGTGAGTGAGTGAGTGAGTGAGTGAGTGAGTGGGTGGGTGGGTGAGTGAGTGAGTGAGTGAGTGAGTGAGTGAGTGGGTGGGTGGGTGGGTGAGTGAGTGAGTGAGTGAGTGAGTGAGTGAGTGGGTGGGTGGGTGGGTGGGTGAGTGAGTGAGTGGGTGGGTGGGTGGGTGTGAGTGAGTGGGTGGGTGAGTGGGTGAGTGAGTGAGTGGGTGGGTGGGTGAGTGGGTGGGTGAGTGAGTGAGTGAGTGGGTGGGTGGGTGGGTGAGTGAGTGAGTGAGTGGGTGGGTGAGTGAGTGAGTGAGTGGGTGGGTGGGTGGGTGAGTGAGTGAGTGAGTGAGTGAGTGAGTGAGTGGGTGGGTGGGGTGAGTGAGTGAGTGGGTGGGTGGGTGAGTGAGTGGGTGGGTGAGTGAGTGAGTGGGTGGGTGGGTGGGTGGGTGAGTGGGTGAGTGAGTGGGTGGGTGAGTGAGTGAGTGAGTGAGTGGGTGAGTGGGTGGGTGGTGGGTGGGTGGGTGGGTGAGTGAGTGAGTGGGGTGGGTGAGTGAGTGAGTGAGTGGGTGGGTGGGTGGGTGGGTGAGTGAGTGGGTGAGTGAGTGAGTGGGTGGGTGAGTGAGTGAGTGAGTGGGTGAGTGAGTGGGTGGGTGGGTGAGTGAGTGAGTGAGTGAGTGGGTGGGTGGGTGAGTGAGTGAGTGAGTGAATAAATGGATGCATCACAGTTTGGTCGACTCTTCCCTCTTTTTGTGGCAGGAATTTATGTATTTCGCTGTTAGTGAAATGCAGTCTCTTTGTTCACTAAGTAAATATTGAGCTTGTGCATCATTCTTCGAATTTCATTATAATTAGGGCAGGTGGTTAAGAAGTGCAGATCCGTTTCTATTTGTCCTTGGCTACAGTACGGGCATATCCTGCTCTCTCTGGGCATCCAGCTCTGTCTGTATCTGCCCTTCTCTATCACCAGGCTGTCTGTCTGTCTGTCTGTATCTGCCCTTCTCTATCGCCAGGCTGTCTGTCTGTCTGTCTGTATCTGCCCTTCTCTATCGCCAGGCTGTCTGTCTGTCTGTCTGTATCTGCCTTTCTCTATCACCAGGCTGCGGTCACTCAGTCTGTACCTCGTCATGTATTTCCTCAGTTTGTGGTCTCTGACTGTACTCAAGTATTCTGCTCTCTCTCTCTCTCTCAATTCAATTTTCAATTTAACAAGCTTTATTGGCATGACAAAGACATTTTGTATTGCCAAAGCAATTACATAGAAAACAGAACAGGAACTAAACTAGGACATGAGAACAATAATAACTATAAAGAAATAACATGCAACATTATATAGGGTCAGTAACAGGGGTAGGGGATTGGGGTCAGGGGTCATCAATACATCATATGTTGTTATTGATTTGAGTTCTGGTTGTCCCGCAGGTTTCTACAGGATACTACAAATCTTGCAGCTATATTTGCACATTCCTCTTTTTCACCAAGAATAAAACACATTTTTTGTGTCGGGGTACATACATTGAAATCTGGACATATGTTGTTAATTTTGTGGTAATATTTGTTTCTAATTGGTATTTTGGGCATTCTGTGAGGAAGTGCAGTTCTGTCTCAATCACTCCCAGGATGCATTGGGAGCACAGTCTGTCCTCGCGGGGCAGCCATGTCTGTCTGCGGCGGCCCGTCTCTACGGCCAGACTGTGCTCGCTGGGTCTGTACATCGTCAGTGCTTTTCTTAATTTTCTGTCGGTCACTGTGGTCAGATAGTTTGCCACCGTGTACTCTCGATTTAGTGCCGAATAACATTCCAGCTTGTGTTGAGTTTTAATGGTGTTTGTCCAATGCGTGAGGTATTTCTCCTTTTCTTTGTGTATAATTTGGTTAGGCCGAATGTTTGTGAGTGTGCCGTTATCCTGAGACTGGCCGATCTCCTCAGGTGTGACTTCAATCAGTCTCAGACTCTCTCTCTCTCTCTCTCTCTCTCTCTCTCTCTCTCTCATCTCTTCAAAAAAGAGAATGTTTATATATGGTCCAAAGTTTACAGGAAAAAGAAAAAGTCAGTTGATTTTATTGAATTTTTTTGTCTGGTACAGCAAAACTCGCCATTTGGAAATCTAGAAAATATTGTTGTCAGGACAGGGTTCTCTGGATGTGTTGAAGATGTTCAAAGGCTTGGTGGCGGCTCGGCTTAGAGTAGAGCATGCCTATATAAAATGGTTAAATGTGTAGAACTTTTCATGTACATTTGGGGGATAAATGAGGTACTTTGTACAGTAGATGATGATGATGATGATTTAATGCTTGCTTTTTAAAATGTTTTCTTGTTTTCACTTATTAATAGTATTTATGGATATTATTATTATTTTATTATTATCTATTTTTTCTGTTTTTTTTTGTGTGTGTGAGGTTGTAATTTTTTTGTGAATACCTTTTTGTTTTAATAAAGGTGAATTCAAATGTAAAAATTATCTTCTCTCTCTTTCACTCTCTTCTCACCCACGCACCCTATATGCTACCACAGCCATATAAATAAAGTTGCACTGCACGTTGTGACTGCATTAGCACCTTGGGTGTGCATTATTTTATTTTATTTAACGGCACGTCGTCAATTTTTCCTTATATATAAGTGAAGTTGTCTTGTTTTGTTTAGGTTGATAAATAGATATCATTTCATGCACTCAAACAAACAAAATCATAACAAAATTCCATCAAATTGAATTAAGTTTTGAAAAAAAAAAAAATACATGAATAAAATGTAAATACATTGAGGTTTTATTCATTTAATTTTGTTATGAAATTGAAATGCGTAAATCTTAAATATAGGATTTTTTTTTTTTTTTTTTTGGCGTATGTGCTCGTGAGGATCATTTGATTAGACATTTATTAGACGAACATTTTCGCTTTTGGTTTATTTTTGGCATATTTTAAAGTGTTAACATACCACAAACATGACACACGTATACAGTCTGGCTGCAGCCGCTGCTTCACAACACCAGGAAGTGAACATATGTCATGGTCTTGTTTAGGTTAGTGTGGTTTGCAGGCCTCAATCCAGTTTTTGTTATAGTAGAATGTCATTGTTCTCTCATCAGTCATTTTAGTTACTGTTATTTTTTTCTATTAACATTTGCCTCGTGCTTATTTTTAAATAATTCATTATTAGAAAAGTGAGAAAATGAGCAAACACATTGTAACCGTCAAAGCTTTTTCACTTTAAAAACTTCATTTTCAGCAGCGTTACTTCTAAGGGTAAAGTGACAAATCTGTGCCCCCTTTGAAATTTCAAATGCCCCCTCGGGTAAATTATCCTGGCTCCGAATCTGTGAACAACTGTGGGATTACATCCAACAAAACAGCCATCTGCCCTAGAGGGAAGCCATATGTGTTGTGTGTGTCATAAGTGTACACATCAGTCATACTTTACAGTTTTGTAACTGTGTGAAGTTTGCCCAGTCGATGCAAGAGTTAAACATTAACGCAGTGTTTGCAGGAATCCCCCCAAGTCTGAATTAGTAATAGTTCATCTAAGGTGCTTATGTGGAGAGGGGAGCTTGCACAGAGATTATTGTAAGCTTGTGTCATTCTGATGGGGTGGGGAAAGTGAGAATTAATATTTGCCATATACTGAGGCAACACATCTCTTTTCTTTACAATATTAAGAGAACTGAATAATATCTTGCTGATTTAATATATGTTTTGCCATATGTCGAGGCAAAATACCTTTTCTTTACAATGTCAATAAAACTAGATACTATTTTTGTTGGATAATAATGTTTTAAAATATAGGCAAATATATCAGTTCTTAAAAATATTAATAAAATGGAATAAAAGTTTGCTGATTTATTGGTAGAAGTATTATTAGCAGTAGTTTTTTAGAGGCAAAATATCTATTCAGTTCTTTGCAGTTTTAATAAAACTGAATATTATTCATGTTAAACAATAATAATCATTTGTTGCCATATTCAGATGCTAAATCTCCATTTTTTAAGTTTTAATAAAACTGAATATCATTTTTGTTGAACAATAATAATAATAATTATGTTTTGCAATATGCAGAGGCAAAAGATTTCAGATATTGGGCATATTAATAATACAGAATGCAATTTTGATGAATAATAATAATAAAAATAATGTTATAATATATGCTGACATATGCAGAGGCAAAAATATCTCAGTACTTTAAAAGTTTTATTACAACTGAACATTATTTTTGTTGAATAAAAATAATAATAATACAAAAAATTGCCATATGCGGAGGCAAATGATCTCAGTTCTTAAAAATATCAGTAAAATGTAATACAATTTTTGCTTTTATGTGTTGCCATCTGCAGAGGAAAAATATATATTTTTGTATTTTTATTTTAACAAAAGTAAAAACTTGAATAATATATAATATGCCACATACAGAGGCAAAATATCTAATATCTGAAAAATAAATACAATAAAATACAATTGTGATGCATTATTATTATTATTATTATTATTATTATTATTATTGCCCTAACAAATAAGTATTGTGACAGATCCGTGGTACATTGTTGGTACTATGCTACTGAATGTTTAATCTATTACTATACAATGGTATAAACAGCACATGGTTCTCCAAGGTAAGAATACCATACTATAGAACATGTACAAACATGGTATTGACATGGTACTTTTTGGTTAGTGCTTGTTGTTGTCATCTACATACTATGCATTATTACTGTTGCCATTGCAATAATTGACTTTGTTTAAAACTAAATCAAACTCTAGACCTTTGCATTTTTAGAGGAGCAAAAGCCCCACAACATACGGGACATCAAAACAGTCTGCACATTGTACGAATATTTCCTCAATCTTGACAATCTGCTCTTGGCCTACATCAATAGTTTCCTTCATTGCAAACACATCGGCTTCTTCCAACTGGTTTCAACATACTGAGCCATACCAGTTCAATGACTAATGCTGGGGAGAGAAAAACAAACTCAAGTTAAGCCAAGCCATTTTTGGAAAGGCCACTCACCGTTACACCATTGTAATGGTTGCATGTAATCTGACTCCAAGCACTGGTGCTGCAACTCAGTGCTTGTTAGGAACAGGCAATTCGGGGGTCCTGGGGATGCAACAATGTTCTGCAATGCACTCAAAGCAGTTGTAGGTCAGTGTGTCTAAAAAT
The DNA here is from genome assembly GCA_032164185.1 of Moxostoma hubbsi. NCBI lineage: Eukaryota > Metazoa > Chordata > Actinopteri > Cypriniformes > Catostomidae > Moxostoma > Moxostoma hubbsi. The sequence continues at coordinate 6,464,736 of JAVLUX010000006.1, read as the reverse complement.
CATCTTTTAAACGAAAGAGTGCGCTGTCTTGATTATAGCTCAATTATAGCTTCATTTATTCCACTTTTATGATGCCATTGTTGAAGAACAAAAGCCCTCAATCACTCTTTGGCTCCAGTGAATTGAATATGCACAAGGCGCTTTGTTACGAAGACAAAGGAAGCATAATTTGCGCTTGATATTCCTCCTGTCTTCGAGAACGAGTCCATATGCGACTGAATGGCACTTCAAATCTGATTCCTTTGTGTTGTCGTATACAAAAGTAAATGGATTCCTTGATAATTCCTCTGTTGGTTGTTTAGTGATCTCCAAAAATCCAAAAATATGAGTAATTCATGAAAATCTACAGCAAGAATCCTTAGGAAACCTGGATTTGTTTTCTCTTGAAGCCTTATTGCAAAAGAGTTTGGTGCCCTTCTTTGATGTTCTTAATTCTAGTTCCTCTTCTGCGATGTCTCTTTAAAACTGAGGGTTTTTAAGCAATATCCCTTTCTCTGAAAACAGGCCCTTCAAAGAAACAAAGAACACAGCCGCACGTACACAATTCTTTTCACCATCAAGCTGCTATATCTCTAGAGTGTTTGTGTGTGTGTGTGTGTGTGTGTGTGTCTGCCTATGTGGGGGAGTATTTTTTCTCTCCACCTAAAACCATCTGCTCTCTCAATCCTTCCATCAAGAAAGTCGAAAAAACAAAGGCCTCAGCTCGTTCTTCAAATATCCATGCCAAAAACACAAGGGTCTTGGGTTCAAGGTAAAGGTCGTCTGGAATATTCTCCAGGAAAGTTAGTTGCTCTGCTTCTCTTTCCCAGCCGCACAGTTTCAATTTGTAAACAGATCCCTGCTCATGTGATCCCTGGTTTGCCTCGCAACTCTGTCGTCCAATCCCTCCCTTCCTTCCTTCCTGTGCTATACCCCTCCTCCAGTCCCTCACTCTACCTCGCTCTCTTACACCATTTGGGAAGTGACTGCAGTCATAGGATGGCCTCTTGTCTCTCTGTCTCTTTAGTCGTCATAGTAAAGGAAGTAAGACAAAGTGCATACACTCTACTGCAAAAAAGGACCCAATGGAGACAGAAAAAACTGTCAGAAAGAGAAAGTGAGAGTTTAAAATGGGCCAGAGTAAACAGGCAGTTTGGGTGGCTGCTCACATCTGCCAGAAGAGCTGTGATACATACAGGTATATGCAGCACATAAGATCAAATACAGATCATGTTGATGTTTGTCCTACTAAAGTACCGACATGATGGAAGGTTGTTTACGTTGGAGTACGGAATGTAATTGTAGCTTTTTAAGGGATGGTTCACCCAAAAATGATAAATCTGTCATCATTTACTCAGCTTTTTGTCGTTCCAAACCCTTGACTTTATTTTTTTTTTCTGTGGAACACAAAAGGAGATGTTTAGGAGAATCTATTAGCTGCTCTTTTCCATACAATGAAAATGAATGGTGACCAGTGGTGATGGCTGCTGACTCTAAACAAGACAAATAAAATACCATAAAAGTATCCCATGTGACTTGTGAGCTATATTCCAAATATTCTTAGTGTTGTGTCAAAAGCATAAAAATGTGTCATAGTCTTCAGATCTCATTTGCACATGTGCACATATTAAAAAGCGGTGCGTGACGTTGCATTACGCTAGGTTTGATGTCGATGATGCCAAATGCATTGGTTTTTCATGTGTGACGTGACCAGATTTGGGTGCAATGTGATCATAAAGTAATTAGTTACTGTAACTAATTACTGTTAATGTCTAAGTAGTGGTGTACATTTACATTTTAAATTCTTACAATTAAGTTGATTATGTTCAAGTACATTACTGGGGTTATGCATATTTTAAAATAAAATCTATGTAGAGTAAATTTTGTGGCAGAGGGGGGCATGGTCCGGAGAGAGAGAAGCGGTAAGGGCGCTTACACCTGAGCTAAATTATGACTAAAACCTGTCTCTAATTCCAGTGAGCATGGGGAGAGCGGATAAAACCACCCTTGCCACCAGCAGAAGGGGGGAGAGAACGAGTCCAGTGTTGGCGTCTGTCAATATTGTGTATTCTGCTGAGTGTTTGCCGCAATTTATGTTTATTTTGAGTGTCACTGGACTGAGTAAAAGCACAGGAAAAGTGCACGTGCTGTGCAAATATATGCAAGCATCTTTTTAATTAATTCATGTTTAGTGATGTATATTTAGGCGTTTGCTTTTGTATTATATCTGTATATTTCTTCTTCTAATACTTTGTTGCGATAAGCTTTCAGGAGCAGCACTGACGAATGTCGTCATCGTCGTCATCATCAACGGGACACTCGAGGCAGCCTTAGGTAAGTCAGTATAATTAAGAGTAATTATCTTAAAGTCTAATAAAAGTTCAAAAAAGTTCAGACAAAAAGCTAGGCTGAGTATCTCAGAGACAGGGAGGGATTTTGCGTGTGTGTGTGACAGGAAACATGGTTTTACTGTAGTAATATTGTAGCAACAATTAATGTAGTAACCATGATTATAATGATTTTAGATTATCATGGATTTACCCATGGATCTCTACTTTTACAAGAGTAACCATAACTATGGTAATTGTTGTAAAACCATAGTAACTACAAAATTCTTCATTTTATTACCATATTTTTTTTGTTTTCCTATATTATTACTGTGGTTTGTCTGTGAATATCATGGTTAAAATATGGTAACTATTGTAAAATCATGGTAAATTTTGTGATTACTGTGGTTTTACTACAAATACCTTAGTCAGACTATAATCTTGCTGTTCTGCACGGATAAATACATTGAAGGGGTGGACGCCTGGATCACCACCTCCGCTCTTCAATAAATATATTATATTTACTTTGGTGAATTGAATTTATAGTGATCAGCATTTAACCTAATGTGATTAAGTGAATTATTTTAGTGGATCTAATCAGTATTTTTATCACTTTGATACTTTTGAGCTAATGATTTATTATTCTAAGTATCTTATTATATGTTTTTTGTGGTGTCATGCTCGTACAAGCAGTTTGAGGCCATCCCATATCTGTCTTCATGCTTTAGGAGACAGTGTGTCTTCTGACTAAGAGGCCTAGGTCACGTAGGCCGCTTCTCTATTGTCTTCATGAACCAACAACATACATTTGATTATGAATGTTTCTGCTAAGTTAACAAGAATACTACTTCAGCTCTCCTGAGAGAAAGTACAAGTATCTCTGTTTTGAATTCCAGTAAGTTAACACCAGTCTCCAACAGAAGCTTTGGCGTATAAGACCTTGAATATGAGAAACTGTGTGTGTGTGTGTGTGTGTGTTTCCCCAAAGGTATTTCTGTTTCGGGAATTCAGTAAAGTGAGAATAGTAGTGGAGAGATGGACAGCTGGACCACAGAGACCTACCATTGTCTATAAAGGGAAGAATGTCTGTAACCCTGAGCCTATATACGGAACTAAAGTGTCATAAAAAAAGCCAACAATCGAAGAGATAAACGATGTACACGATGACCATGTTCAGAAATGTTCTATAGTTATCTATGCTTGTAACCAATCAGAATTCTAGAAGCTGAAGCATTAACTTCAACTTGATACTGTATCTGACTATAAGTATTGATGTTTTTGGACCTGAGTTCAGTTCGCGATTCTCCCATCTTCGAACTCAGAGGCTTTGGTACTGCTGACTTATGCCATTTGATTTTGCAAACAACTCTCTTCAGTAAAATTCAACTAATTTGATTGACACCTCGACTCCAGGTCTTCGACCCAAGCTGTAATCCCCTGATATCACCTTTGAATGACCTGGAGCTCCAGATGTTTCACTCCTGCTCTACCCACTCCATTCGGGACTCAAACCAGCATCTCCGGCATGGGAGGGTGTGCTAACAAGGAGGCTAAAGGCTACAGCCTCTAGCGTCAGTTGCTAGTGCACCTCTTGAAGCCAGGAGAGTGAGGTTTATACACAATTCACAGCTATCTATCAGCTGGCCACCATTACACTCATTCCCCCTAAACCTCACTCCCATCCGGGTCATGGCACCATTAAAACATGCCCCGGTCGTCCCGCTCCGAATGGGACTCGATCCGACATGGGAGGCAGGTGGGCTAACAAGTAGGCTAAAGGCTACAGCCTCTAGTGTCAGTCGCTAGTTCACCTCTTGAGGCCAGGAGAGTGAGGTTTTTACAGCTATCTATCAGCTGGCCACCGTTACACAGACACTGTTATACTGTAATAATATGCAGACTATGTTCTACTAAATTTGCTTTGCATTCTAGATTCAAACAAACACAATTCACAAGTACACAAACAGTTACACTTTATTAGACTACATTAGACACTTTACATACACTAGTGTCTGACTAGCATTCTGTCAAACAAATGAATAGTAATGCCTGATATTGCACTCATTACCACATACTATAGAATGCATGCATGGAAAGGAAATCTAATTTTACAGATACATCACTAGGACACATTCAGGCTACCTTATATTTACATCCTTTATGCTTATAAAAATACCTGAGACCACTTGAAGATTATAGACCAATTGTAATAGTGTATTTGTACAGAACTTTTTCTCTAGACCAGAAACCGGAGTTTTATAGATGATAAATTATGACTGGCATCAGGTGTCGGAAAATGAAAATGAATGATCATTCTCTAGCTTGATTGTGCACTTGTGATTGTGAGGTGAAGACATTTAAAATGATATATGGTTTGTCCAGATTAATTCAATTGTACAGTAACAGTTAAATCTACAGTACAGGAACACTGAATAAATAGAAGCCCCTAAAGTGTTGGCATCCTCATGAATGTTATATTATAAATGGTGTAACACATTAAAAAATATGTATTATATGGATTTTTTTGTCTTTATTATTTATTTTCTGCATATTGTGTACAATGTGTGTATTATGTAATATGTATATTGTGTATTACGTGTGCATATTGTTCATTGAGTGTTGTGTATTCTGTATGTCTTTTAACTACATGACTGCAATGTTGACGAAACTGCACTAAAAAAGTGATTTGATTTCCACAACAATTTTAATCAAGTTTAATCCATTCAATCTTTAAAATCAATCACTAAGCTGGTTTTTTAAAAGTGACATATTTCAGCACTATTTCATATGTTTTTCAATAAAAACATTTGGATTGAATACCCATGCAATGCAATACCCTTGAAGGTCTACAACAAGCTTGATTGCGATTGTCATAATCTGTTTATATTCTTCAGGATTAATAATGATGGGGGAATTGGGATGTTTTGAGTGCATGCGCTGACAATAGGTAATTAAGTGTATTTTCATGGTGACTTCCTTTGTCAGTGCTGCTCCTGAAAGCTTATCACAACAAAGTATTAAGAGGAAAAAAAATACAGATATAATACAAAAGCAAACGCCTAAATATACATCACTAAACTTCAATGAATTATAAAGACGCTTGTATATTCTCGCACTTTTAAATTCAAAACTGAACCAGAACCCCTTCCACTTCCAGGTCAAAGAGCTGTCAATCAAAAACTCACTAGCCAATGAGATCTCATCTCAGTTAGCCCCGCCCATGTGAGAGTTTTGTGCCAGAACTGCAAACGAAAAGTGTAGCAGCACATTCGTAAATCCTGATCAGCAAATGCAAGCAGAGAATATAATTAACAAAGTTTGCCTGAGTTTAAATTTGACCTTTGACTTAATTTTTTTTAACCATTTCAGATTACCATTTATTAATTCTTATTTTATATTTTTATTCTCTTCTTGAAAAGTTACATTTAAAACTATTTCCACAAATATAATCCCTTAAACGATTCCTTTAAAGGTGCAATATATAAAATTTTCATGGAATATTCACCTTTTTTTGCCAATGTGTGAACTACTTAAAAACTGAGTCCTTCCTGGACTTCTAGGTTGCCTATTAAAGCCTGTAGACTGATTTTCATGTGAAGGGAGCGGCTTGGTTTTGCCAGGAAAATCCAAAGGATGTGACATTTGCGTGCTCCCGAGAGCCTTGCCTCAGTAATAGCTTCTCTTCCGCTATTCAACAGCGTCAACAGTCTGTAACACTAGGTAACATTATCTTATGGCACTTTTCCACTGATAGTTTGACTCGCCTCAACTCTACTTTCTGTTTTATGTTTCTGAGCTAGCATTTCCACAGCAGTTTAGTCTCGACATGGGTGGGATTATAGGCTGATCGTCATAGTTGCGCCGCCTCTACTGCCATGACATCATCTTAAACACAACACAAACTGACCAAAACAATAACACAACCGCTAGCTGTTAGCTACTAGCTCATTGTGCTGCATAAAGCAGTTGTTGCATGGTGATTTTACACAAGTGCAACAGTTAAACTGGCCTGGTTGTTTTAGAAGCTTCCAGTAGCTGGTCAACTAAATAAAGTGAAGCTTTCAAGCAGAGTATAGAGTTAACATAACAAAACATACCATCCTCCATTGTGGATCAACACCAGTCCAGGGCGCTCTCCCTCCCATTTCTCGCCAGTTAAGATGGCGTCCATTTGGTAGAACCACTTCCACGTTTCCTTGATGGTTCTGTAGTCACTTTTATGTTTTTTACTTATCCCTACACTGTTGGTAGGTCCGGTGGAAGCCGTGTGCGGCCAACAGCTGAGACACTTCCTACACAAACTCAGTAAACAACAACATTTATCTACTGAATCCCGTCTGGCTAAGCGGCAATGTGATCGTGGTCGAGCGAAAACTAAGAGTGAACATCGGCAGGGCATTTGATTCCTGGAGGGACATTTGTTCGTTTTTGGGGACCAAAACCGAACCTGAATTGGCATTCTTCATATTGGGCAGGTAAGATTACATAACAGCAAAGCATGTGAAATATAGTGCCATAAGGATTGATCTGTGCAATTTTAGCTAACTTGATCTTGCCTGCTAACCCTGACGAATTGCAATCTACCTTGCTTCATAACTTTCAAATAATTTCAACAATGTTCTCTTTAAAGTAAAAGTCAGGTATACAGGATAAATTTAAGCAAATATGCTGTTTTTTTTATCGTAGTACAACATATGACATACAAAACTGTCTGGTATAGTTCTGTATTATGTAGCTGTATATGTGCAGCCATGTGCTATGTTAGTTGATAAGTAGTTTTAGTTTAGTAAAAGAGTTTGTAGTAAAAAAATCATATCTTTGTAATTTTAATTATTGCCTCATATAATTATATTTTAATTACTACCTCATCTGCCAGCATGATGCCTGTGAATCACGTTCAATCAATTTACATAATTGTTTTGGCCGATGCTCGCTCGTGTCCCTATGGAGTGTGTGCATGAGCAACTGGTAGCTGGCTGCAGTTCACCTAACGGCCACAGGTGTCATTAATAACAAGGGTTTCTGAATCTTACATACTGCACCTTTAAGAATAGAAAGAGAGAGAAAGAGACTCTAGCTGCTGCTTGCCTAATGTGCTCTTTCTCTCTGTCGCTTTCAGCAATCTCGATGACTTATGAGTTAAGTTTTAGGCTAATACGCCTATTTCCTGTGTATCTAACAAAACACGGATTCCATTCAAGAACGCCTTCAACTGTCCAGTGAGCATGATCCAGACTCAGGATTTCTGTTCTGGGTGTAGTAAATTGGCTTTTTGTTTTTATGTAGGAAAACAAATGTATTGAGATGTTAGAGATGCATTTATTGCAAAAAAGGCATATATAAAGGTTACTACCAGTTAATCATATAATTTGTTAGCATAAAGACACATTTCGTAATATGTATCAGTGATGCAACTACCCTGAACTTCAAGGCCTTTTTCAAAACAACCTTTAAACTGAATTACAAATTCAACATTACATTTTTTTTTTTATAGGTGTAAAATATCATATCACATGATCATAAAAGCATTTTTATTGCAGTGTCACCTGCAAGAAATATTATGTGTAAAATGTGCTTTTGCTAAACTGTTACAAAATAGTCCAAAAGGAAATAACGCTTACAAAATGAATGCCAAGGTTTGTTGAGGTCAGATGTATTGTGCCCTCTTGTGGCACAAAGTGAAACAACATCCTGTTTAAAAAAAAAGAGCATTTTGGTATTTTTTAGTACATTTTGGACATGAAAATAGAGATATACATATATACATTTTAGCTGTATATTTTACAGTATATTCTGTATATTGCAGTTTATACAGTATATTATATATTTTGGAAACAATAATCCATGATACTATACCATTGGGCACAGAAATTACACACTTCAGTTAAGTGTCAGGTATATCAATTCATTTCAGACTACTGGGATAGGAGGCATAAAATCTATTTTTAAGTTATTTTTGCTTGATTATGTGGTAAACAGTTTCATGGCTTTTAGTTCATGTCTGTTAACTTTAAAGGCCTTCTATATGCTAAAGTAATCTTATCAATTAAATGATCTTTTAGCAGATATACAAATTTAAAATGGAAAAAAAGAAAAACATTCTGGGAAAACAGACAAGCAATAATCGACACATCTTAAACTCATGGGTGTTTCCAAAATGATACTCAGCAAATAGCAAATTGTGGTTCATGGCTGACGTAAACTAAAGACTATTGACTATTTAACTATAAGGGACAAGCTGTTAGTCCCTTCCTGATTCAATAGGAATCACATCAACAGGAAGAAACTGGACTCAATCGATTTCAGGGGGTCTTTAGCTTTACCATATTTTAAAGCCGCTGCTGTATATTCTCAGACTTTACTGTAATACACTGCCGATGATTTCTTTTGAGCACTTCTTGGAGAAGAGGCACCAGCATTCATGTATACATTCTGACTTGTGCCATTATTTTGTGTGGTATAACTATTTGTAAAACCATTTGTGGCATTATCATGCCCCCTGTCCAATTCATTTTGGCCAATATCAAGGCCTGCATTCACGTAACCATTCTTAAAGCCATTTTGGTTTGCACCAAGATCAGTTTTATCACAGGCATGGCCATTTTGATTCAAGTTAGCTTTCGTGCCACAATCACCATTTTGTTCTCCAGTGTTAGCTTGTACAGGCTTTTGAATACTCAGTGCAGGTTTGCACATGTGCCAGTCCCATAGCACCTTATTCATTGAATCCTGTCTACAAACGCCCAACAGTTTATCTTCATCAGTAGGGGGGTTGTCATCACCATCTTCTCCATGCGGATGATCGTGGGAACTCTGAATCTCGCCGCTAATACCCTCAAAGTATTGCGTGATGCAAACCTTAGCAAAACCTTTAGCATGTTCTGTGCAGGTCTCATCAAACATCTTCCGCTCGATGTCTGCATAGTGGGACCAATACTTCGTTTTGAGGAAGGCGGCCTGGGTAAAGCAGGGACGAATGGCTCGGATCAAGAATGCAATGATTGTGATGATCATCAAGAACAACCATCCAAATGCCTGGAACATTTAGAAAATTGACAAAAACATGTTTAGTCACTGTATTTTCAGTTTGACTTATATTGTGTTGTAAACGGTCATCTGTTTATAATTCAGCTGTCCAAATATAGTTAGTTAGTCCCCACCAAGAGTGAACCAAATTATAGCGACCACAAGGGGGTTACCAGGAAAGGGGGTTACCCCATGTGACTCTACCCTCCCTAGCAACCGGGCCAATTTGGTTGCTTAGGAGACCTGGCTGGAGTCAATCATCAGACCCTGGATTTGAACTCATGACTCCAGGGTTGGCAGTCAGCATCTTTACTCACTGAGCTACCCAGGCCCTCACTTGTGCTCGTCTTCTAATGACTTGAGACTTCGAAAGACAAGACGTTGCTTCTGGTAAGGGAACATTGTGAGTAACAATGCTCCCTGGTTTTTACGGTGCATTGTGGGACTTTTTTACGGAGTGAAAGTTTCAGAACACTGCAACGATTTTGTGATTGAGATAGCAAAATGGCCGACTCCCTGATCAGTGCCCTGACTAATGAAGTTGATTGAGATGCACCCTGCGATTATAAATAAACTCAGCGTTAGCACGTACCTCGCAGCCTCGTGCTAATGTCAAACTTTATTAAAAGTTTAATAGAGACAAGTCTCCCATACGGAACACTAATTGTCACTTATGAGGTTCATGATGGTTAGCCTTGCCCATACGAAAATCGAGAGTTTATGGCAAATTAATTCACCACTGATAATTTTCACATGCAAATGAGCTTTGCGGCAAATTGTCCAAAGGTTTTCCGGAGATTCGCCACTACCGGCGAAGAGCTGCAAAATTCTGGCAAACATTTGCTGCAAATCAAAAGCTCATTTGCATGCGAAAATATCAAGCAGCAAATTTGCACCTAGTTTCGATTTTTTTTGTAAGGGTGCTTACTTGGTTTTGGAACAGAGCTATAATTTTAGGCTTGTATTGGCAATTTCAGAGACTTTATTATTCTCCGGAAAGTACATTTATATCTGAAATTTGAGTATCTATCTATTGTGCAATATATTATTGCACAATGTTAATACTGAAGTGAGCAATCAACCTACCTGTGAAATGCAACGTATGTATCTGGTGGCTGCCTCTCTTGATACGATGTTCTGACCATCAAATATATGCTTGCATGGAATTTTGGCTAGCATTCGTAGGAGTTCCTCTTGCGATAGTCCATGTCCACTTACATTTTTACCAAACTCAGTCATGTCCAGGTCCATACTGTAGGCACACAAGAAGCTTTTACCATCCATTAATGTTACCGAGATCCAAACGGCTGGCGCAATGAGTGATCGTTGGGATATAGAAACACACATATACCGCAGGACAGTAGAGTCCTTCTTCCGTTGTCCCACTGGCCGTTTCCACTCTTCCGCTAGTATTGAAACATTGTTATTCAGTACAAAACCCAAAAGGAAAAACCATATAGGGGGAATAACCAGCATACTAATGCCATAGGAGTAGTTATATTCAGGTATACAGGGGCAGTTGAATTCGAAAGATGTGTAAAGCTGAGCACTTGCCAGGGCCATAATGCCACATATACCATTCATAAAAGACTCCTGGTTGGACTGGAGGATCTGGGCCATCATACGAAACTTATCCATCTTGATATGTTGGCTGATCTATCCTAAGATGTGCCTATATGAAAACAAGAAATATTGCAACTTAAAAAAAAGCTTTCCATAATTTGGATTCTTAAAGTCAACATGAATTTGCCACCTATTTTCTTCTGTAATATGACGTATTTCCGAGTGAAATAGCATATTCAACATGAAAAATATGTAAGGTGGGACTTGTTTTTATCCATCAGGAATTGATTGGATCGTGAAAATTGAGTGTTCCGGACCAGAATGGAACAGGACCTGAATGCAAGTTTGCAGTCGATTGTGTAAGACAATCGACTTCCCTTCTGAAACACCGCTGGCACCCACTTTTGAGGAGACATTTTCACATATGCCAATGGTAACTCTTCTTTTTCAAATCTCTTATTTGCTTTTATACACATCACCTTTAACAATTAGCAATATTTTAGAAAGGCTGCATTAACTTTAACTGTAGCCCAGCAATCCCAAGTTGGGACGTCACTATGATTGGAAGACAGGGGGGGCTTAGCCCCCAGGGTATTTGTAACTTAAGTTTGCAAAATCTTTGCACTCACATCTAGAGCTACACTTATGTCAACAACCAGTCAAGAAACCAAGATGTTAACAAGTAAAACGTGACAGACATATCCTCTTCTTCCATTTCTACTCTGTTAAAGAAAAGTTACTGTAATGTTTTGCTACTGTACTGACACATCAAAGCTGCATGGGGGAATTTACTTAGGCCAGACTTTGCTCCTGATGAGTTATTCTATAAGCAATGACTTAAATGCCATCTGTCTGCTCATGTAAATGTATGATAAAGTAATAGCATACTATATCGAATTCCTCTCTATATAAGATAAGTCCACAGAATGCTATTTAATTACTCTAATTACTGTAACTGCGCTGTGGATTGGTTCAATCTGAGTGTAATTTCACTGTGTAGTTTGGCTTGCATACAGTTTAACCCAAGAACCAGAATTTTAAGGTCATAGTGAAATTTGACAACACAGGTTTGAGCGTTTCTCAATTAGATGATTTATTCTGCCAAATGATGTATATATATATATATATATATACAATGTATGATATAAATCAACAACAAAAAGGCAGTATTCAATTAAAGGAATTCTATGGGGATTGATATCGTTTATGCCTATTATAGAGATAGGTTATATTATTGGCAAAGACTAAAGAGTTGTGATTAGCTTGCTAAGTTCACCATTTCTTGTATTTGCTTGTTCACTCTAGCTAGACTAGTTTTCCATAGCAAACCAAAATATCCCC